>PVJX010030781.1:0-21739 GCA_004027295.1 Dolichotis patagonum
TCCATGCCCTTGAGACCAGGAGCGAGTTTTGAGAGGCAGATAGGCAGGCACAGTATTAGTCTACCACCAGCGTGAGGACTGAATTATGCCTGAGGTCAGATGGCAATCAAAAGCCAAGACTGGGAATAAGACTGGGGTTCAGCTGATGAGGGCCCAAGGCTGTGTCTTGGCCTGAGATCAAACTGGGGCTATGTTGAGAATTTGGCTATTTCAAAGGACACTTGTCCTGAGTGTAGCTGAGGTGGGGGCACAGAGCCGGCCAGCCCCCTGCCACTGTTCATCCCCTGTTCCGCTGCCAATCGGTCCACACTCTTCATGACTCGAGAGCAAGGGAGCCCTCCCTGCTTGAGCCTCACCCAGCACACGTCAGCCTCCTGCAGCAAAGCTGCTGCTTCTGCTTCTCCTGAACTTCACCTGCCTCTGAGTCCCCTCCAGTCCTGTAGCTCTGCTGGGCCTCCAGAAGTCATCCAGGCTTCTGAGAACAGCTGTGCTGGGGTGAGCTTCATCATTCCCACTTTAGATGCAAAAACTAAACAAAACACCCTGAAGTTCAGTTCTTTTGCATCCAGGGATCTGTGTGTTCCTCCTGGTTTGGGGAAGCCATCTTTACTCCCTTTGTTTCGAGACCTTGCCAGACTCCATCAGGATTCCCAGGAGGACAGAAAGGCACATTTAGTGGTTAAAGAGTTATTTCCTTTCACTGGAGCACAGAGGCAGAGTCCACAGGGACTGACTGTCTCCATTTAGCCCTGGCCAACCTTAAAGTACTTTCCTCAAAAGGGATCCCATATGGAGCAAAGCAACAGGAAGGGAAGGTTTCCTGGCTCTGCAAGAAAGCCCTCAGGTGGCTCCCTCTGGGCACATTTGAAAATGAAGCAGGCTTGCTGGTCTCCAGAGGGGCGGGGTATGGTCTAAATAGTCAAATAATTGTCCCACGGGATAGTGATGCCTAACTTCATTACCTGGCCGCCCCAGCAATGGGCTCCTGCGGATGCTGGCAGGTGTTGGGCATGGTAGGAACAGGTGTCCCGGATCAGATGCACTCATCTTTGAGGAATGAACAGAAAAGGCCCATCTGTCTCCTTTCTTTCTGAGAGCATCACTTGCCTCAGAGGCTGGGCGACCATGCCTGGGCTCCGCGGCCCAGGGTAGGTGTAGGGAAGGAGTTACACCACAGGCTTTTGCAGCTCAAGTCACAGTACTGGAAAGTCTCACTGAAGAGCATTTTTACTGTTGTCTCCTCCCTCAGCATGGCCTCCTCTGTCCCCTGAGCTTCACAGTTTCCTGGCCCTGTCTCCTATCTGAAGCCAGAGTGTTCCTTCCCTGAGGACCCAGCTGGCTGCTGAGCCTCCTGGGAAGGAGGGGGGGGGCTGGCTCTCCTGAGTGAGTACAGGACAAAGAGCCCCAGTGTCACCCCCTTTACCCTGACTAGCAGCTCCTGTCATGGCCTGACAAATGAACACAGGCACCTGGGGTGACAGAGATGGATGGGAATCCCAGTGCGACAGCCTGCACATGCTGCCAGCCTGCGTATTCCTCCCCTGGGATCGGGCTAATCAGATGGCTGTTTATGGTGCCATTACTCAGCCATTTAGTCGGGCTGGGAGGGGGAGTACCAGGATTCACCAATAGGATAATCAGGATCCCTCTCTGGTGGCTGCCACTGTAGAAGGGATGGAGGAACAGATGAGTCCCATGAGAGGGGTATGATGCTGAGGACAACCCAGAAGCTCCAACCAGACTGGAGGCTCACCTGTCCCTCCTCAGGCGGGGCCTGGCTTGCCCTACATTTTGCAGGTTAGACATGAATCCAGATCACCAGGGCATTCTGTACCCTGATGCCTCAGACACAGAAAAAGAGAGCCCGGATGATCTCTTGGCTGCTTGTGGCCTTGTTTTAAACCAGAGATCTGAGTAAGCCACTGCACTTGGTATGCAGACAACTCCCTGGGAAGAAATTCTTTTATGTTCACGCAGTAATATATTCTGCGTCCCGGGGCCTGTTATTGTACAATAAAACAAGAAGGCTGGGAATCAATACAGAAATATGAAAAAATGCTCTGAATCATTTTCATAACCAGCAAATATGGTTTTCAGCTGAGAAACATTTTCTTTTCTATTCTGAAACGGTGGGAGCAATTTTCAGGCCTAGGCACTGGGACCAAAGCTGTTTGCTGCTTAAAGGTAAATGTCGCCCAGAGGAGAGACCGCAACAGCCCTGGCTGTGATGAGCTGCACTTCCCCATCAGGGCAGGCACTTTGCAAGCATCTCTCATGTGCTTCTCTTGCTGGGCATTTCATATTTGATAGGTCGTATGTTTAGACAGACCCTCAGGGTTCATCTGCTCTAACCGCCTCCTTGTGCAGGATTCCCCGTGCAGCACATCTCTGGATGCGCCCAGTGGCTTTCCGGAAATGTGTTGTGAGAACAATTTGTGAGCCCTAAAAGTTCAAGTCATTTTCTCTTAATAGCTCGAAGTATTAAAAAAAAGATACTTCTGACTCCCAGTCTCACCTGGTGTTGGAGTAAACATGTTTTGAAATCTCCCTGCCATTTCAAACACATGCAGATAAACAGATGCAGCTAACACAAAGGTACAGGTACAATTTTCCCTTGCTTTTGATAGGACCTGCCATATTGCAAAACAAAGTAATGATCTCCGTGGACCAGAAATGAAATGGACATACGGGTGTACAGGGACTGAAACCACAGGCCCTCAGAGTGTGTGTGCAACAGCTAGAAGAGGGTCAGGGAAGCAGAGATCTACTCACACAGAAATTGACTCGTGACCTCTAGTGAAAGAAAACCCCAGCCAGGAGACAGCCTGAGATAGCCCAGTCTTAGACTTGGCAGGCAAAGCGTTTAAGGCAGCTACATAAACATAAACAAAATAAAATCTGAATGAGTAGGGAACCTCAGCAGACAAATGGGAATGCAAGTGAACTAAATGGAAATTTTGGAACTGAAATTATAATAATTGAAATAAGAATATACTGGATGGCCTTAATAGAAGATTAGAGATGATGGAAGAATGAATAAGTGAATTTGAAGACAAATCACTAAAAATGTTCCAGCTAGGAGAGCAGACAGAAAAAAGATTGAAGAAAAATGAACAGAGCCTAAGAAATTCATGGGACAATGTCAGATAATCTAACATACATATAACAGAAGTTCTAGAAAGAGAACATAGGTCAAAAATAATGATAGAATAAGAATTATATATATATAATATATATACATATACATGACATCAATCAGACTAACAAGTGAAAAATAAGTGAGAAATGATATTTAAAGAAATAAATAGCTGAAAATTCCCAAAATTTGATAAAATATAGAATTACAATGCCAAAAAGTTCAGAGCACTTAATTCAATAAAGATATATCCATACCTACTCAGATTATGTCAAATTGCTAAAAACAAAATAAGCAGAAAGTCTTGAAAAGAGAGAAAAAAGAACAAAAGCAAACAGCAGAAGCCAAAGAAAGAGATGAATAACATCTCTAAAGTGAGAAAAGATAAAATAAAACAAAAAAGAAAAATGTTATTATAGACAGTTGTGTTATGTTCAGTATAAACATCTCTCAAAAAACGGATGAACTCAATCAGCCACAGAAACTCAGATGCTCCATGATTTCACTTCTTTGTGGAATCTAAAACAGTTGAACTCAGAGAAATAGCAAAATGATAATTCCTACAGTTGGGATAACGAATGAAGAAAGGGGAGATACTGACCAGTGGGCATAAAGGTTTAATTAGACACGAAGAATCAGATTCAGACAACTTTTGCACAGAATGTAATTATAATAAGTTATAAAGTGTTGTGTGTTTCAAAATTGCTAAAAGTACATTTTAAGTATTTTCACAAATACACACAAGTAAGTGTGGTGATGCATTTGTTAGATGATTCAATTACTCTACAATATAAACATGCATTTAAACATCACAGTCATAGAGGAACTCATGGTATCCCATAAATATACACAACTATTATTTGTCAGTAAAATAAAATTTAAATAAAGAAAAGAACAATGCAGAGTAATTTCAGACACATGAAAGCCAAAAGAATGTGCCCCAGCACATCTGAACAGCCAGAGCTGCTCAGGGGCGCTCTGCAGGCCAGAAGAGATGCTGCCTGACGGAGGCTGCATCAGCAGGAGGAGAGACACGATTAAAAAGCATAACTGGCTTTTAAAGACAAAAGGAAACAGATGATATTATTGTTTAAAGCACGTGAAACAACATATAGTGACAATAACAACAAAAACATAGGGGACAGTTATCTAACACTATAATTACATTTTTGTGAGGTTGTTATTATTTCTAAGTTGGGAAACAGGAAAGGTAACATGTGAAGAGCTCTGTGGGAAGTGACCCAGAGCTGATTATTGTCCTCAGAGAACTCTAAACATATTATTAGCCTTAGAGGACACTAAACAAATTCTAAATACTGATACAGGTAAAAAACAAATACAGAACTACAAAATAAAATGAAATTCTAGGACATATTTGATGAACATACAAGAAGGCTCTGAAGGAGGAGCAGTGAGGAACAAAGGCCAAAGGGGCAAAGCTGGAAGCAGTAGGCTTAGCTCAGCCCATGCAAACGACCACATTCAATGCAGGCGAGCCACACAGCAGAGTTCCAGGGTGTAAATAAAAACTTAAAAATTGGATGCAGTGTTCTATGTTGGCACAAACAATCGGGAAATAAAATTTTTAAAATGCTGTCTCAATAGAATCAATAAATATAATATACTTTGGAACAAATTTAACAAACATGTATGAGAATTTTACAGTGCTGAATTCAAAGCTGATGTAGAGAGAAAAACTCAGTTTCATTTAATTTCATTCTTTCCAATTTTGTCTATAGATTCAATGCAATCTTAAGCCTCATCCCCGCAGACGTGTGTGTGTGTGTGTGTGTGTGTGTGTGTAAAAATCACAAAGATGATTTTAGAACCCTGTGAAGTGCAAAAGATCTAGGCTAGCTGAAGCAATTTGAAGGAGATGCATAGAGCTGAAGAACTTAGACCTCTGAGTTCTGAATCTACCAGCCGCAATGAGCAAGAGAATGTCGGATTAGCATGAAGACAAGCATAAAGGGAAAGATCAGCGTAACAGAATAGAAGGTTCAGTTCACAAGTCTGATCAGCTGCCAACAAGATACAAAAGATGGCACAGATAATTCCATGGGGAGAGGAAAGTTTTCTTCAACAAATGATTCTAGAACAACTGGATACGTGCATAGAACCTCAACTTTCTACCTATTATCATACATAGACAAAAGGTAATGCAAAATGGTTTATGGCTCTGAACAGAAATTCTAGGGCTATACAACTTCAAAAGGAAAACACAGGAAAAAATTTCCATGACATTATATTTTCTAGAAAGCACACAACAAGCATAGACCATTCAATGGAAAAAAAACAAATCACCAAACTGACTTAATATAAAGTAAAACGCTCTGTTCTTCTAAATTCATCATTAATTAATGTGGCAAAGGGCCATATTCATAATAGATTGAGTATGCTTAAAACTCAATGATATGACAAACAATACAACTTTAAATTAGCAAATCACCTAAATGAAGACCATAACTTAACTAGCCTTATTCTTCTAATACTAACCCAGGGCATCAAAAAGCGGTAGGAATATGACGATGAGGGTTGGGCTGGAGTCCAGAGCCCAGCTACCATCTCCAGTTCAGCCGCTGACTTGCTATGTCACTTGCCTCCACACCTGGTGACACAGGTAGCACACTTAACCACATGGGAAACACTGTTACTGTGTTTTAGTCACTATGTGAAGCCCACATTAAAGAGACTAACTAAAGCAGTTCTGGAATTTACCAGAAGTTCTATAGATGGCATCATTTTTTACTGAAAGACTACAGGCAATGTTATAATAAAGACATCCAGTCTGAATGATCAGATATAATCACCCGACAGCTGATCAAGCACACTCACACATGCATACAGGCACAAGCACGTAACACGAAACACAGGAACATTACAGTGACGTGCCCATCCGTGAAGACCCAGAAATGTGCATCTACCACCTGTTCCCATGACCACATGGAGACCCACACATGCAACACATGCACCCACAAAGAATATGCATACACACATGTTCACTTGGCACAAATATTCATGGGACCACACTCAGAGAGTGAGCACACAGATGCAAACAGATGCGTCAGTTATGCTGTGCTCGTGAACATGGAGAGGCACAGAGAGAGGGATATACACTCAAACAGGAGGAGCTAATGTACAAGAAGTGTCATCCAGGGGAGCAGCTCTGAGCCAAAAGCAGAGGAAGGGAAAGGGTATTGTGTTAGTCGCCTTTCCTGTTGCTGGGCCATAACACCCAATATCCGCATCTTAAAAGAGGAGACGCATGATTTGACTCACAGCTCAGAGGATTCGGCCCATGGTCAGCTGGCTATAAGGCCGAAGCATCATGGTAGAGGAAAGATGCTCACCTCGTGGCAGCCAGGAAGCAAAGGGAGGGAACAGGAGGCAGTAAACCTTTCAAAGACACGGCCCTAGTGGGGCACCTCCTCAACCAGGCCCTACCTCCTAACAGAACCTTTAGTTAGATCCTCCACTGATGAGTGTAGTGACCCAATCACCTTACAGTCCCACTTCTGTACACATGGGACTTACAGGGGACATTTTAGAGCTAAACTTTCCAGGTGTGCACTTCCACAGGTGGGCAGGGGCCGAGCTCTCTGTGAGAAGGTGCCAGGAGAGCTGTAGCAGCAGAGACAGAGCAGGGAAAAGTACTTAATCGCTAACAGTGTGTGGCATCTATGTTTACACAGTAGGATCTGAAGGGTGCTCCAGGGCAGATGCGCCTTAGCTGTTGGTCCCAAGGGAAGCACAGAAGAATTGGGCACAGTTGTGCTCACAGACTCACCACCCACCACTCTAGAGGGTGGGGCTGGCAAGAGACGGCTGCAACCTGAGCCTGCGTGTCCAGGGCCTGGGTCTCACTGGCCGCCTCCAGAGTGTAAAACTCACTTTTAGGATCTGTGTGAGAATTTAGCAGTGGGCATCTCTCTTGGATGCAGACTGGCTTCCTTAATCAACATATCTTTAAAGTAAAACTCCAAATCAATCTAATCATACAGAAAGGACCAACAAGCACCACAAGAGCGCTAGACTGGGAGTCAGGCCCCAGCATACGGCAGGCCGAGGAATGACTGTGGCTGAGATGCGTACCCTTAGAGGAGGAGGTCCAGTTCAGGCACTAGCCCAAGAGCAGAGGGAGGCTCACAGCTGAGATGTGGTAAGCTCCTTGGTCACCGCTGTTCTGAGCATCTAAGAGAATCTCAGAGAAAGGCCAGGGGTTCTGGAGGTCTCAAGTTGTCTGGATCCAAACAAGCTCCTCTATAGATTCCGCAGAATCAGGGTCTCAAACCCCTCAAAAGAGCACCCTGCGGAACTGGACCAGCCTGCCTGAAAGGGCTTCCCTGCTGAGATCAAGCATGGGCCCATTAGCATTCAGCTCGGCTTCTGGACAGGAAGGAGAAGAACAAAATCAGGGCAGCAGGAAGAAAAACACATTTCTTAATGGGGCTTGGAGAAGAGCGATGGGAGGAGGGGTGAGCAGGTGTCACTCCCAGCTGTTTGCCTGTGGGCAAAACAGAAAATTGCACAAACAACAATAAGGCCATTCATAAGAAGGTGCTCTGGGCCAGTCACTGCCATCCCTGAGCTCCCATAATCCCCAGAACAACTCAGTGGAGCTGGATCTGTCTTCGCTATTTTGCAGATAAGGACAGTTGGGCCTCAGAGAGATTAAATAACTCACTTATATTTACCTTGCAGCAAAAGGCAGAGCCAGGAATTTGAACTCAGGAATACATCAGACTCTTAAGTAGAGCACATGAGAATAGCTAGAAATCCATCAGCAATGAATCAAAGTTGATTCTATTTATCTAACACTGGCTTAAAAACTGTCCCATGCCTGGGACAGGAAGTGGAACAGTGATGTCTAAAGACGAAGAAAGACACTGGATTTGAACTGGGCAGATGAATCTGCCTGGTGCAAGCTCGTGGTGTGGAGGGTCAGGAGCCAGAGCTTTAGAGAAGCTAGAAGGGCTTAGAGCACAGAGAAGGGAACATGCTGGGCTGTAGCAAAGTCCCTTCATTTCATCACTAGAGAGAAAAACCCCTGAGACTCCACCTCTGGAGGTTTCTCTGGATTGCTCCCTCTCTAACCTAACCCTCTCTTTGTCCATTTTCTCATTCCCATTGTACAGATGAAGAAACTGAGGCTTAGAAAGTTAACTTTTCCTTAGGAAAACAGATCCTGGATGCTCAAGGACCTATCGTGTGTGTTCTCACCCTGCTCACAGCAGACTGTTCAATGCTGCAGTCTTTGTTCATAGCCTTCCATGAGAATCAAGTCCAGGGGTCTTAGTATATTTTGGGGGGGTGTCCTCTGTGCTGACCCCTGAACTTCCTAAGCTTCTCATTCCCAGGAGTCTTACTCCACTTTTTATTGCTATAACCAAATGTATGAGGCTGGGCTAATTTCTCTGGAGGTCTAACAGTATGGCTGCAGCCTCTTTTTGACTTCAGATGCAGGCCACATCCTATGCTGCAAATGTGGCTGAGAAGCAGAAAGAAAGTGGGTGAATGAAGACAATCATGTGTATGAGAGAGGAGACAAGGGGGCTTACCCACTTTATAGCAGCCAGACTGTACAGTAGCAAACCCAGGCCCAGATCTCAATCAGTTCCACAGGATCTAATGGTATCTTGAGAACCTAACCAATCACTTGATAAAGGCATTAATCTATCCCTACGGGTGGGGCCTTCTTGACCTTACTTCCTCTCAAAGACTCCATCGCCTCTCACTGCCAAGAGATTGGTAATTGAATTTCAGCATAAACCAGAGCACTGGTTCAGGAAGGAGTAGTGACGCTCAGCCCCAGCTCCTGAGAGGGTGATGCCTTGGAGAGAAGGCCAGAGACCTGGGATCTGGCCCCAGTTATGCTTAGGCCAAGTGTTTGACTTGGGAAAGATATTTATCAGTCACTCCCAAGGTGATGTCTCACCTGTGTGGTGAGGCTTGGCCTGGAGACCTCTAACAAACTTGTTCTGTCAATGCACAGATGGTGATCACATTATACTTTACAGGCCACGTGATCTTTTTTGGAAATACTTAACTCTGCCTTTGTACTATGAAAGCAGCTACAGACAACAAGTAAACAGATGAGTAAGTCTCCATAAAACCATGTTTACAGAAACACAGGGCAGGCTGGGTTTCCTCACAGAGCAGTCTGTGGCCCTCTCCCTGGACAACCTCACCTTTCTTATGCTCTAGGCCCGGTTATCTGCTACACCGTAGTAGAGAAGGCTTCCATGTGAACCAGCAATCACAGTGCTTGGCGAAAAGTGGAAATGGCCTAGAGGAGGGACTTTAGAGACTAATTGTCAGGCCAAGTGTCAGTGGGGGACACCCGAGCTGAGTTTTGGCAAGTGAGGGGAGGGACACTCAAGGCAGGTGGAACAGCGTGAACACCACCTAGACGAACGACAGTGCTGGTGACTTGGCAAAAGTTGTTGGATGTGAAGCTGGGGTAGGAGGCAGAAATGAGAGCCAGGAGGATCCTAATTGCTGTGCTAAAGAACGAGGACCGTTAAACAAATAATTCTCTGTTATTTAACGTCTCTTCAATGACTAACATTTGTTTTGGAAAGAGTCTAACCCATAACTACTAATCTCAGTAAGGGGTATTGGATATACAATTTCTTCTAATTATGGGAAAATACTGGTTGTTTCTTCTCAGCGGGTGCTGCAGCCTGGGGGAGTGATAGATGCCCAGGTGGAAGGCGGCGGGAGGGGTTCAGGGGTCGAGCATAGCTCATTCATAGTGCGGTGGAGACCTAGACTCTGATTTTATACTCTGCCCCAGGCCACAGAGATTCTGCCTGTGTCATCATTATGCTCATCAAGAGATGCTCTGTCTTCCCCGATCGGCCTAATTGCTCTCCTCATTTGGACAGCCCTGGAGTCATTTAGTAATGAAAATCACCGCGTGCTAATATGGCATCAGGAGCTCACCTGCTTGCTGGCATTCGAATCAGCATGCAGAGGAGAAGAAGCTCTGCTTGTCGTTACAGGTGCAGAGCCTCGCCGAGCTGTTCATGCAATCACCGTCCAGCAGCCTGGAAATCACAGTCCAGTTACAGTGGCTATTAACGAGAACTAATTGTACCACCACAGAGCTGCCCTGGACACTTTAAACAAACAGCCACTGTGGGAATTTGGCGATGGCAGGGAAAATATCATCTATTCTTGGAACGGGGGAAAAGCTGCTAGAGGTTGAGCAGGACTCAGTTACGGGGTTCCTAAGCATTGAATGTTGGTCTTCTGATTGGTATAACCAAGGTAGAATTTCATGAAAATCTTATCTATCCATCCAACCATTCACTACCCCCACTGATTCATCCATCATCTGTCTATTCATCTATCATCTAGAAATCCACCACCCATTCATCCATCCATTTGACCATTCATCTATCTAACTAGACACTCACCCAACTAACTTCTACCAAGCTCTGACTTAGTACCAGGTGGAGGGTACAGTTGGTGTGAAAATAGAGAAGATGTGAAGAGCTGCACAGACTGAGTAAAGGATACAGAAAAATGAAAGGGATGAGACATCCCTGTATGTTCTGTGTAGGAAGTTTCTTCACATCTCTGAGTCTTGGTTTCCATACGTATAAAATGGGGATAAACAATCCCTATCTTGTAGGATTATGTAGGTTACATATATCATCAAGCATAAACTCTTAGAACAGAGAATTGTACATAGCATGCACTTGGGAAAACTTGGGATTTACTATAATTATCAACCACCCTGTACTGC
Organism: Dolichotis patagonum; assembly: GCA_004027295.1. Classification (NCBI taxonomy): domain Eukaryota; kingdom Metazoa; phylum Chordata; class Mammalia; order Rodentia; family Caviidae; genus Dolichotis; species Dolichotis patagonum. The sequence continues at coordinate 10,890 of PVJX010030781.1, forward strand.
TCACCTTGCCTCCAGGGGAGTTGATCCTTACTATGATTCTACCATCCTGATGGCCATCCTCCTGGAATTCTAAAGGTTATGTTAGAGTCCCCCTCAACTGGAAAGTGACCATCACAGGAATTGATGGTGTGTAAATGTTTGTAACACAAGGAGACTTAGGGGAATATTTAATCCATCCTTTGTGAATAGAGCCCAGGGAATGGAGGGCAGATAGGGAAGGCGATAAGGCCAAGGTCACATCAGTCTAGGAACAGTTGGAGTTTGGGATTTGCCATGAGGAAGATGAGTCACCGAAGAGTTTAAGTAAACAATATGAAGCAAACAAGGAATTTACTATGGCTGATTGATTGCTGCCGTGTGAGTAGTGGACTGTCTATGGAAGACCAGTGTGTTCAAGTGATTCCAAGTTGCAGTCTGGACGAAAACCAGGACATTGTTCTCTTCTGCTTCCTAGAATTCTGGCCTCTGGGCTCTCTGTTGATTGTTTTCTGGCTTGTAGCATGGGAATATGGAAGGAATTTAAGAGTTATGGATCTCTCTGCCCTGTCAGGATCTGTATATATGGTCCCAAATTCTCACTACTCCCTTACCCCTAAAATTTACAGAACCTTGCTAAATGGTTTTTCCATTGCACTCTCCCTGTATACTTCACCACAAGCATAGCTCACCAGCTCACGAGAGTCTAATTCCTCTCTGGCCACCTGTAACAAAAAGTCCTTTATCATATTAAACTTCCACCCATCTTCCCATGGATTCCAAGTGTTCCCTCTCATTCTACTCCTGAGAGCTGGGAGCAGAGGTCTCCCTGGCTGCTCAAGGACACAAATCATTCTGGGACCAGGAAACAACCTCAGTTTCTGGTATACAGTTGCTGGTCAATATTTGCTAGGCTTGGGCTGCCACTGGGCTCAGGAAGGCAAATTCCCAGAGAGGCTGTGGTGGGCTCCCTGTTTCCCTGGCAGCACCCCATACATCCTACGCCTGCTACACACTTTAGCGTAGCCCCCTCTTCCACTGACTCTGGGTTTGAACACATGACTTGCTTTGACCAAAAGAGTGTTCAAAGAGACACTACGCTAATTCAAGTCTTGCCCTCCTGAGCTTCTGCTGTTGCACTTTTTGAAGGCCACCTCCATGTAGAGGAGCTTCTGTAGACTGCTGAGGAGAGGCCACATGGAGAAAGGGCACATGGAGGGACGCCAAGCAGCCATCATGGACATCTCATCCCTATATGAGCTCCTGGCTGGATACAGCCACATGAGGAGCAAACAGCCGAGATCTGAAGAAAGATTGTTATTGCTCTTTACCACCAAGCACCAGGAGGATTTGAACATGGCAGTAATAACCATTACTAGGATCCTTAGCACATACTTCCTGCCCACTTTGAAGGCCAAGTAACAACCCAGGTGTAGACAGTGAGTCTGGGCTTAAATTAGGCTTTTAGCATTAACTCCTGTGTGTTGTCTGGCTTGTTGGAACCCTTTCTGGGCTCAGCTTCTCCATTTACACAGTGAAGAGATTAAAATATCATCACTGTATCTTTTCTAACTTTGCTTTGATGAGAGTAAGGGCCTTTGAACAAAGCGAGGAGCCCTCGCTTTGCGAGGAGTCAGAGAAGGGGCATCTTCTGTACATAAGTGTTAGCTTCAGTCATGGTATCTTGTACCTACAGCCTCACCAATAGTAGAATAACCTGCTGTCAGTCTTTCTGGCTGATCTATGTGGAACCAGGCAATTCCAGTGTGTGATTCAGTCAGCTTGCTTTCCCACAGGAGGCTTGGCAATAGGCTGTCACCAAAGTGGGACCTTGGCTACCTGGGTGCATCAAACCACAAACTGCACAAATAGACTTTTTCACCTCTGCATCCTCATTCTTCATAGAGTTTTGGTAGCAAAAGATTCATTTAAAAGGTGATAGGAATAGACAGTGTTGTTCAAAGTATTTCTCTATGGCTCACCTAACAGTTTTCTCCTTATTTTATTATACTATCAGAAAAAATAAAATTCTGATGTTTACTCAAATTTTGTTTTATAATCATGTCTAAAAGAGTCTGTGGATCAGATTTTCTAGCCAGTTTCTCTGAATGTGGACTTCAAAATGTTTCCTTTGTCGTTGATAGAAGATGCTTTTAGATATTGTACTATAAACATGGAGGCAGCCAGTGGGTCAGGGAGAAGGTAAAATTGTTTCTTTCAAGACTATTAGAGAAGACTGAAGGAAGAAAGGAGAGAGAAAGGGGTAATCCAGAAAGGTTAATGGGTAAGAGGGGATGAGCAAAGTACATTATATGCATGTATGAAAATCTGAAGTAAAACCTGTTATTCTGTATAATTAACATGTACTAATGAAATAAGCTTTCCTGGGAAGGGATATGGGAGCTCAAACCAGAGAAAAAAAAGTAAGCAACCTCTGCTATGCATTAGTCAACTTTCCATTACTATCATGAAATACCTGAAACAGGTTACTCTACGAAGAAAAGAGATTTATTTTGGCTTATGGCTCTGGAAATGCAAAGTCTAGGGACATTATCTGATGATAACCTTACTTGCTAGTAGAACTCTGAGGTGGCAGAGTGGCACATGGTAAAAGAAACAGAAAATATCTCTTTTTAATCTCTCTCTGTCTCTTTCTCCCCTTCTCTTATAAAATAATCAAATCCAGTCATTCTTGGGCTCATTGAACTTGCCATCACTGTGAGAATTACCAGAGATAAATCAGTACGTAAGTAGAGAAATTTTGTTGGTTTCATTCTATGGTTGCTTGGCCTCATGGCTTTTGGGCTTGTGACCAAGTCGGAAGCATAACACAGCACAACTTTGTGATGGAAGGAGCCTCTTATATCATGGTGGCCAGGAAACAAACAACACAAAAAAAGTGGGGTGCAGAGACTCCAAGATCTTTTACAGCAGCATGGCCCAGTAACCTTTCTTGCAGTAAGTCCCACTCCCAGAAGGTTTCATCCTTTCCTGAGCAAGGCACAGCCTGGTGAAAAAGCTTTCAACACCTAGGCCCTGGGGCTGTCAAGATCCCAACTGCAGTATTTAATAATCCTATCTAATCCTAATTACTTCCTAGAGGTCCCATTTCTAACCCCCATAGATGAATTAAGTTTTCACTCATTTAATATCATTTACATATGCCTCTAGGTATTAAAGTCCTGCGTGAGTTTTGGGGGCTAAAATGCATTCAAACCACTTCAGGCTCCATCTGTGCAACATCTGGGCTTCCTCTGGGTCAGGGAAGCAAGCGCTGCTGGGCCTGGCTGGTCAAGACAAAAACCAGCAAACAGGCCAGGAGTGTCAGAGAGAAGTGAGAGAGAGGGAGCTGCCTTAGGAGCATGTGAAACCTCTAAGAGAGGAGGGCATCGTGAGTCAGGAGGGGACATACCTGTCCAAGTGACCCAGCTGGTCAGTTGAGGAACTGGGATTCACAGACAGAGGTAGAAGCAGGTACTGCTCTGACCACACAGCAAAAGCCCAGGAAATGGGCTGTGTTGTTTCTCGCCAGCGTGGTCCTACTGCTCAAAAGTGTGCTGGGAAGGGTGGTGGCAAACACTCCTGTCTCTTTGATACTTTTTTCTCCATGGTGGGAAGACATAGTCAAGGCTGCAGTCAAGCCTTTCTTTCAGCAGTGCGAGCAGAGCCCATTTTTACAAACCTCTCCGGTACTTGTTTTCCCAGTAGACTGAAAAATTCCAAAAAGACGCCAATATTATGTTTCTTAGAAATTTTTCTGAATACATATTTATTAGAGACAACTGAACAAGCTAAGAAGGGCTTAGATTTATTTATTCATGCATTCAATCATCTCTATGGTGTGAGTTATGCCAGTGTTAACAAGAGGAGACAGTAATTAGCTTGCACTTGGACTGATCCCCTGCTCCAGGGATGGGGTTAGGGACCAGCTGCCGGAACTTCACTGTCTCCCACACTCGGGATGGTTGTCCTTCAAACATATACGTCTGGGAATCACTGGCTCCCTCTGCATATCAGAGCCACCCAGGAAGTCTTAAAAAGTACTGATACCTGGATGCCACCTGCAGAGATTTTTACTTAATTGGCTTGGAAGCAAGTTTGACATGAGGACTTTTACAAGCTCCCCAGGTGACCCGCTGTGCAGCAAAGCTGGAAAACCACATGAACTTGTTGGAACAAGCTACACTCATCTGCCATCCTTCCTCCTTCCCTGGGTTTTAGCAAAGGTTATCCATGTGGGTGGAAGGAGAGAGTTCATGGCTGTTCATGTTTGGGGACAGATTCACGGGCATGCAACCTGGGCAACAGAGGACCACACACTGAGAAGGCCGATACTTGTTTTAGTTACCTGCTGTAGCTTTCTTGAACTTCTTAACTGAGTTTGAAGAAGGAGTCAGCTTCACGTATTAATTTTGTATGGGACCCCACAGATTAGGTAGCCAGTCCTGGACAAAAGCTTTGAGTTCTAGACTCATCCCTGTCGGGACAAGGTATCTGCTGTAAAACTTTGGGCAAGTATGTCTTCATCTTGGGTCTCTGTTTCCTCTCTATTCAAGTTTAATCAGTAGGTTAGTAGGGCTTTCCAGTACTCCCCTATGCCTGCTCCACTCACTTAGGCAACCCGGAAACAGCTGTGAAACCGTCTGTGAAACACAGCAACCCACAGTTGCTGGTTGTGTTCTCATCACACATTGCTTCACTGAATTTAACCGGGCTCATTTCCCCCACTAAACAGGTCTAAGTATTTAAAATGGGCCCACTCTGGAACAGAACACAAATTATAAATGTGTTAACATTTCCACTCTCGCTTTTTCTTCCCTTTTCTTTAGCAAAGAGAGTTCTTCTTGCCCAGTCCATCTCCCAGCAACCCTTCCCCTGCCTTCCAGCAGAGCCCCACCGCTGCCAGCCCAGGCTGTCAGAATGGGAAACTGGACAGTGAAGGAAGGCTGAGATGGAAGAAAGGAAGATTGCAGATTTGCACTGGAGAGAATTGCTCCAAACATAAAAGAAGAAAAGGGAAGAGTGAGAAAGCGGGAAGGGAACGTGATAGAGAATTTCAGGGTGCAATTGAGAGTGGCAGAAAGAGAAAGGTATTTGAGGAACAGCTACCAATATGTGGATATAGAGATGGCAAATGGAGCAGAGGAATTTGGAAGGTATTTTGTTTTGTATAGAGAATGCATCCTGCCTCCCCACTTACAACTCTATCCTTTCCCTTTAGACATTTCCCTAGAAGACACATGTAAATTACAACTGTTTTCAGCTACATTCTTCTGTTGGACTACAGATTCCTTGAATTGATCCTGCATAGAGACTGATATATTCGCGACCCCTGTTATATTTGGAATACACTGTTAAGACCCTTTGATATTTGGTGTTAGCATTTTACACACTCATGAGCTCTCAGAGTGGGAGATTTTAAAAATGGGAATCCTAGACATGGCCTGGTTCAGCTTCTTTCCCTGTGGGCTCCCCTTTTCAACAACTTGACAGAATTATTTTCCTTCCTTTTTCTTTGCGTGGCATTCTAAATTCTAAAGAAAAGCCATGTCTAATTGGTTAACATATTAACTGCTAAGTAATCTTTCTTGAGATTTCCTGAACCGGAAATGCCTGATGACCTCCAAATGACATCACAATGCGTAAAGCCTCTCATTTTTTTTAACCTTGTGTATCAATTAACACAAAGTATGTAAGGTTTAACTTACAGACAAGTAAAGTTTGTCTATAGTAAATATAAGAACTAACCCCAGAAGGTCAGGATCCATTGCAATATTCAGACCAGAAAGAAAAGGAGACGTATGCCCCAGATCAGAAAGACTGCACTCAGCACACAGCCTGCCTGCTCATTGTTCCACACACCTCCTTGCTCTTCTTTTAGAGCCTTTTCATATGCATACCTGAGTTTCCCAAGATGGTACTCTGAGGATGATAGCTTCTAACCCCATCTTCGCAGGGCAGGCTCTGGAGTACACCTGATTTTTCCTTATCAAGTCTTTTCTCACAAGTATTGACCTTTGAGCAGTGAGCAGACAGACTTGGTTCTGGTTTAGTTCTTCACTTGAATTCAATTTTCTAAAGCACTTACACAAGTCAGTTCTTTGCTGATGCACTTCCTATGAAAAAGAATACACTACCTTCAGAGAAAGCTTATTCCACCATGTGTAGACCTGGTGGTTAAAACCATTCATTCATAGTTTTAAATGCTATTATGTGGTATGAGTTGTTATAATCTTGTTAGACATTACCAACTTTTTTTTTACTTTTGAACCAACATCAATTCTACTTCTAAAAAATCTGCATCACTCACATTCATACACAGGGACATGTCCACGGTTGTTCATATTAAAGCCTTGCTTACGGTAATGAGCGTAAGAAACAATTTCAAAGACTATCCACAGAGGACTGCCAATGCAACTACGGAAAAGCTGTACTGTAGAATAATATATATGTCTCTGCTAGTGTGAAAAGATTTCTGTTTTAGTCTGTTTTCTGTTACTATAACGAAGTTCCTGAGAAAGGGTGCTTTGTGAAGAATAAAGACATTTTGGCTCCCACCTCTGGAGTCTGTGCAGACCAATAGCATGGTGGAGCATCTGCTTAGCAATTAGTGAGGCCTTTTTACTACATCATAACATGGCGGAGATGACAAAGAGCAAATGGTGAGGCAGAGTAAGTGTGTATCTCAACTTTCTACATCTTATAAAGCCCATCAACACTATCACTGAGGACCTATCCTCATGACTTCATGTAATTCTAATCACCTTCCAAAGTCCACCTCTAAACATATTAATATATGAATCTGGGGTTTAAGTTTTCAAGACATGAACTTTTGGAGGATACATTCAAACCATATCAATTTCTAAGACATGCTATGGGAAAAGGTAAATTGCAGATAATAAGTTCTGTGTGTACATATTTAGAAAACCACAACAAAGCTTTGTATGCATGAAACATGCACATGACTTAAAACACAACACACATAAAATTGCTAATAATTAATTAGTCATTAGAGAACTTCAAGACTATTGAAGATATAGCTTTGTATATACTGGAGTGGCTATTGTTTAAAAATAATAAAAGGGGGAATGACATTCTACAGAGAATGACACAGAGAAAATGGAACTCTCACTTGTTGCTGGTGTGAATGCAAAATGGTACAGCTTCTTTGGAAAATAAATTGCAGTTCCTGAAAATATTCAACACAGAGTTACCACATATACAGCAAGTTCATCCCAAGGTGTATACTCAGGCAAAACAAAAACATACATCAGTCCAAAATCTTGTACACAGTACTCATAGCACCATTGTTGACAATAACCAAAAGGGGAAATAACTGAAATGCCCATCAATTATTTAATCTATGAATAAAATATGATATATCCCTTTGAGGCGTGCCCAACATTTTTGCTTGTCCTGGCCCATTTCAGTGAACAAGAACTATTTTGAGCTGTATGTAAAATATATAACATGGCTACTACATATAGGAAGCAAAACTTCCTTTTAAAATACTTTTCATGATAAAATTAAAAAAGAGGGCAAGTAGCTGCTGGTTAGACATGTTTACATGGGTTATTATTTGGCAATAAAAAGGATTATAGTTCTGATGTATGCTACAATATGGATGAACTTCAAAAACATGTTAAGTCAAAGAAGCAAACAACAAAAAGACTGCACAGTATATAACTGTTCGTATGAAATGTACAGATGAAGTAAACTTACAGAGACAGAAATTAGACTAAGGTTGCTTAAGGCCAGTGTTGGATAAAGCACACAGAGTGGTGCTGCAGGTTATTGATGTTTCTTTCTGGGGGATGAAAATACTCTAAAAGTAGGTTGTAGTGATGGTTGTGCAATGTTGTGGCTGTATTAAGACACACTGAACTGTGTGCATTTTAAATGCATGTGTTGTATGACACTTGAATTATATCTCGATAAAACTAAAACACTGTTTAATCCTTACATCTGGGTGGTGCCCCGTAGGAAGGGGAAGTGAAGCCCTGGTTTTGCCCTGGAGATTTATTTCAGGGAGCAAAACCTGGCAATTATAGGCACTCCACAAGTCAGTTAAAGCAAGTGACTGCTGCATACCTACCCCTTCACTAAGGCCAGGGCATTGTTTGTATCCCTTTCCATCTTGAAGTCAGTGGCTCCTTCCATAGGCAACCCAGGGCCTAGGGTGGCAGTGCATATGCAGAGGAGCTGATGGCATTTCTACCATGGCCTCTGCTGGCCAGGAGGGGCAGCAGAAAGGACTCCTCTCCTTTCATGACTGATGATCATTTCTGTACTCTCACAACCCTCCCAAAAACTCAAGACTGAAAATAATCTCTGCCTGAGCCACCCATGGTGGGGGGCCCAGGTCTCTGGGAGGACTTAAAGAAGGGGGTGCCGACCTTATCAGGGATTCAGGGGAAAGAGAAGACTAAAAACTCCGAGTGGATGCTAAATCTGTTTGGGATGACGGAGCTGAATCGGACAGACCAGGATGGCCTCCCTCACTCTTACAGCAGACAGGAGAAGAGACTGAAACCAAGATTTGTTGTCAGAAGACCAATGGTTAGAAGGGATCAGGTTTTTGGACACCTATGTGGGCAGAAACCCATGCAAGTCATCAAGCACTGCCCAACAGGGACCCCAGCTGTGCATAAAGTAAACACACATGTGTTTGATACAACTAGAGCACAAAGACGCCCAGGTACAGAGGCAGAGGCACGGCATGTGTTTAACGGGCATGTCCATCACACAGCAGATGCCCACAGAGCACAGTCACACAGCTGCACACACACACACACACACACACACACATGTGCATACCGAGACACCACACAGCATAGAACACAAAGGGACGAACAGGAGCAGGCCAAGTCCTTGCTGGTTTGTCCAGCTAGACATCCATGGCTGCTCCGGAAGAGCTGAAGCTCCCCTGCCAGTCTTCAGGTCTGGGTTAGGCACACCCATCCAGGTCACCTCCCTCTGTCCCTTTCTCCACAGTCCTCAGAGCACATCCAGCACAGGCTCTATTCTGCTGCTCTGGCACTCTTGGCTCACCTGTTTTCTTTCCTTACTGGACAAAGACCCTTGGCAGTAGGCACCGCATTTTACGTATTTCTGCATATTTGGCACTTTGCAGGGTCTCATATACAGCACAGGGTTAATGGGGATGTTTGAAAGGAATGAATAAAGGAACCAGGCTATCCAAGTGCATGTTTATTAGAGAAGGTGCTCAACCTTCACGACTATCAAAGAAATGCAAATTAAAACGAGATGCAATTTTACACCTATTAAATTAGCACAAATTAAGAAATATAATTATCACACTCAGAGCTGACAAAGTCATGGTCTAACCATGGCACCCACACACGACCAGCGGCAGTGTGTAAATTGGATGCAGCCCCTCTAGAAAACAATTTGATAATATGTATCACGAGTCATTAAAAGGCTCACAATCTTTGGTACAGTGATCCTACTCCTGGGAACTTATCCAAAGGAAATTATCAAAAGGAAAAAGGACATTTGGGGACTGTCATTGCAAGTGTTATTTATAATCATAATGCCCTAATTTCGGAAACAGGAATCATGACACACACTCTGACATATTCACTGGGAAGCGTAGATCCTCAGAGAACTGAGACAGAGACTGATCTCCACATGGGTGGGAACAGCAGTGGTGGGAGGTAAAGCCCCAAGGGCAGGCGCGTCACAGCTGTAGGACATGTGTGCGTGGTAGCGTAGATGACGAATACAGTCAGTCAGGCATTGCTTCACGGTAGGGATATGTTCTGATAATGTGTCACTGGGTGACTCCGTCATTGTACAAGCATTATGAAGTGTGCTCACATAAATCTAGGTGGGGCGGACAGCCAGGCGCTCCCTGATGCCTGTCAGTGTGATCAAGAGTCACAGCAAACTTGACCGTGTGGGGCCGCTGCTGGCCTGACACAGGAGACTGTTTAAGGTAAACTATTTTTTAGGCAAGTGAAGGAGCACACTCTAAAATAATGATAAAAGGACAGTATAGAGTCTCCCAGAAAGCAGCATCTCAGGCTGTCTCTTTGGGACCCGAAACTTCCGGACCATACAGTGGCCTGAGCTGTTTGGATCGAAAGTCTGTGCAGACCTGCATCTCGGCGCGACTCTTTGGGACTGGTAAGCATGCCCTTCATCCGCAGGGAACTGCCTGGAGATCGGCATCTGGGCCAGGTCTGTTTGGGCCCATAGCCCCGCCCCTCACACCCAGGAAGTCTCCCAGAAAGCAGCATCTCGGCCTGTCTCTTTGGGACCCAAAACTCTCGGACCCGCAGAGTGGCCCGGGCTGTTTGGATTGGGAATATTGTGGAGACTGGCATCTTGGCCAGGTCTGTTTGGGATCGGGGACTTTTCAGAAACCAACATTCTGGCCTGACTCTTTGGGACCTGTAAGCCCTTCACTCGCAGGGAACCTCCTGGAGACCTGCCTGGGACAAGGCACGGAGGCCTGGCCTGCCTGAGATTCCACAGGCTCCGGGGTGGCCACACCCAGCATTCGCCTTACAACTTAGGGAGCCAGGAGCCCACAGAGGGGAGTTAGGACCCTGTGAGGAAGACAGGAGCCTGTGGGGGAGCCACTGCCCCTCCAGGAACTGAGGGTGTAACTGGTAATTTGCCACATAAGCAGAGAAAGCTTTGGAACACTGCTCAAAGTAAGAAAATACAGAAAAATGACAAAAGGCAAGACCAAAAGGCAGGCTCAAAGCCCTAGCCCTCCCCAAGAAAGCTTAGAAGCTGTGTACATAGAAGAAAAAAGAAGCCATACACCTGAAATGTCTGAAATGATATCAAATGAAATAAATATGCAAATAGGGAAAGCTATGGAGAAATTCAAACCAGAAATA
>PVJX010030782.1:0-21989 GCA_004027295.1 Dolichotis patagonum
TACTAGCCAGAGCAATAAGACAGGAAAGAGAAATAAAAGGAGTAAAGATAGGAAAAGAGGAAGTTAAATTATCATTATTTGCAGATGACATGATACTTTACATAGAAGACCCCCAAAACTCTATTGAAAGACTCCTAGATATAATTAACAAATTCAGCAAGGTAGCCAGATACAAAGTCAATACACAAAAATCAATAGCCTTTCTATACACTAACAACAAAAGTACTGAGAGAGCAATAAGAGAAACTACACCCTGTACACTAGCATCCAAAAAAATGAAATACTTAGGAATCAAAACTATCTTTCCTATACCCTCTTTTACACTTCTGTTTTCTATTCCCCTTCCTCTTGTCTAATAATAGTCTCTCTTCTACTTTCATTTCATCTTTTTTATATCTCACATACTAAGGAGAACATGTAATAGCTGTCTCCGAATCTGGCTTAGCTCAACACTATGATCTCTAGATCCATCCACTTTCCTGCAAATGACAAAGCTACCACATTTTCTTTATCTGTTCATTGGTTGACGGACACCTATTCATATCTTAATGTGGATGATGCCACAATAAGCATGTATATGTAGATATCCCTACAATACACTGACTTTAATTCCTTCAGATGTATACTAAAGAGTGGTACAAATGGTGGAACAAACGGTGGTTATATTTTAGGTTTTGAGGAATCTCCATACTGATTTCAGTAGTGGTTGTACTAATTCCCATTCCCTCTCAACAATGTAAAGATGTTCCTTTCCCCCTGCATCGTTGCCAGCATTTATTGTTGTACGTATTTTTGTTGATAGTCATTTTGACTGTGGTGAGATGGAATCTCAATGTGTTTTGATTTGCATTTTCCTAATGGCTAAAGATACCTTTCATATACATATTGGCCATTTGTACTTCTTTTGAGAATCATCTGTTGAGTTCATTTGCCTATTTGTTGCTACAGGATACTTGATTTTTTAAAAAAATGATTTATGTATTTTAGATGTTAATGCTCTATCAGAAAATTAGCAGGCAAAGATGTTTTTCTGTTATGCAGGCTAACTCTTTACTGTGCTAATTGTTTCTCTTGGTGTGCACAAATTTGATGTAGTCTCATTTGTGAATTCTTGCTATTATTTGCTGTCCTATTGGAGTCCTATCCAGGAAGTTTTGCCTGTGCCTATATATTCTTCTTCAAGTGTTTCCTCTCTGTTTTCACTTAGTAGTTTCAAAGTTTTAGATCTTGAATCCATGTCATAATCCATTTTGAATTGATTTTTGTGGGGTCAGAGATAAGGACCTAGTTTCAATCTTCTACTAGTGGATATCCATTTTTCTCAAAGCCATTTGATTAAAAGGCTATTGTTTTTTTCTTCAGTTCTCTGTATTTTAGCTCCTTTGTTTAGAACCAGATGGTTCAAGTTGAATGGATGAGTATAGTTCTGTGCACCTATTCTGCCCACTGGTGTATAACTGACACACAAACCTATATACATTTGTGAGTCACTATGTGGTGTTTCAATACACGTACAGACTATGTAACGTTCAATTACGGTGAACATATTTATCTCCTTTTTTGTAGTAAAGAAACATTGAAGGTCTTTGTAAAGACATGAAAAGTCAAAGCCTCAAACGTCCCATTTGAGATTAAATTTCAGACAAGGCTTTCCCTTACCTTAAATACATTACCGCAAAATTTTAAAAAATGACACTTCATATACAAATGCAGTGGAGTATTAAATTTAGGAATGTAAACACTTGATACAATACTGTGATTGTATAGTTTGCATTTCAGTTTTGTCAAGTATCCCAATAATGTCTTTTTCTTGAGTTTTTAATTCTTATTTTTTGTTAGTACTTGTTTGCAATACATAGCGATTACATTTATTATGGAGAGGTAGTACATGTACATAACACAATCTCCTGTTCTGGGGATTTTTTTTGTCCTCTGCCCCAGTAATGTCCTTTTGGTTTTCTTTGAAATAAGGTTTTGCCATGTAGGTCAGACTGACCTGGAACTCACTATGTAGCCCAGGCTGGCCTTAAAGTTGCAGCAATCCTTCTGCCTCAAGCTCCTGAGCGCTTAACTTACAAGCATGTGCCACCAAGACCAGCTACACACTGTGTTTCGTTGTCAGTGTTTAAATTTGTTTTGATCTAAAATAGTTCCTTAATCTTTGTCTTTTTCACATACCTATGTTTCTTAAGCATAGGTTGCTTTATTATAGAATTTCTTTCAGTATGGTTTATCTGATGTCCTATCATTATTAGATTTAGTATCTGATGTCTTTTTGTGATTAGAATTCGTTCTGATTTTTGGCAAGCTATTTGCCATTTGATGTGTCTTTTCCAGCATTTTTTTTCAGAAAAGTTACAATGGCAGTTGTCAATTAGTTATCATTATTATATTTACATCTCACTACTTTGGGGAGGTTTTTGATTCTTCTTTATTCATGTATAAGTTTCACATCATAAAAATCACCTATGTAAATATACATTTCAATTATTTTCATTGATTTATAGGTCTGTGCAACAATAACTATCATACAATTTTATAACATTTTATCACCTAAAAAGTCATATTGTACTTGTTTGAAGTTCATTTCATTCCAAGATCTAAGTAACAACAAACCAACTTGCTTTTTATAGATTTTGCCTTTTCTACTAATTTATACAAATGAGTCTATACACATACAGATTTTACCTTTTCTACATGTTTATGCAAATGAAATCAGATAATACAACTGGCTTCTTGCAGTTAGAAGAATGTGAGGCTTATTTATGTATAATGTGTACTGGTAGTTTGTTCATTTTATAGCTAGGAGGTTGATTATTTCATAAACTTTTAATTGTATAACACTTGTAGATTCACAAGAAAAATATGACTTACATGTTTTATACCTAGAGAAAAAAACGGGCCTATTTTCCTTAGATATAATAATTATGTAAATAGTCTACTATACATGATAAAATACAGAAAAATATAAATATTTACATATGGTGATAGATATTATTTTCTATGATATAATATAGATATATTATTACTAAGATATTATATTATATTATATTATATTACTACTAAGAAAGTTCTTAATTAACAACTCAGCCTAGACAGGAATAAGTTAAACATATGAAATGTACAACCTAATAACTACAGTTAATAATACTCAGTTATATTATTGAAAAATATAGGCCATAGATTATTTTTCTCACTACAAAAGTGATAACTAGTGAACTACTGCATTTGTTGATCAGCAAAATTTAGCCATTTTCCAAAACATCGTGTTTTACATGATAAATATGCCCAGGTTAGCTTTCGATTAAAATCAATTAATTTTATTTAGATGCTAAATAAAACTGCATATATACAATTATGTTTATAAATATGTTTAGTAATACATTTGTGACTAGATATTCATTTAGTATACTGCTTATATTTTAAACTACAATTAATAATTTTCTATATCTATATATTGTGTATGCCTAAGTATAAAGATATTTTAATACATCATTTATTGCATCGATGCATTAATAAGTACCAACGAAATAAAATAGTATTTTTTGTGTTTTAACTTAGAAAGACTGGATTATTTTATGACCAGGTTAGTAGGTGCTGTCTTTTTCTGTCATTGATTTATTCTGTTAATTCTATATTTGAACATCATCCTAAATCATATTTAAAATCTTTCTTAAATTATGGTAATTTGATTTAAAATAACCATTTTTATTTGTTGTTTTTATGTTTGTGGATATTTTGTGGAAATTTGTGAGCTGTGTCTTTGCCTCTTCAATTGTTCTTACTTCTGCTTTCCTCAGATCCTGAATAACATGACTGATACTGTTTATACCTGACATGCTTTTGGATTTCTTAAAATAATTATTCCATACACAAATATTTAATCCTTTACAATGACCACCAGGAATATTAATTTGTTTAAAATTCTCCAAATTTTAATTCAGTCAGAAATGATTTGAATGTTTTTGTCTACCAAACTTAGAACTAAAAAAAATAATAAAAAATAGAGTTTATCTTTCTGGTTTAATTATACATAAGTACAATATGAAAATATAAACATCTTCTGACAGTTGTATACTTTTCAACTTAAAAGAAACCCACATGTTTACATATAAAAACTAATGAAATATCTAATAAAATATTTTTCCAGGCTTCTAAATTCACAAAACTGTTTATAAATGATCTGGACATGCCTGAGGAGTGCTGATTGATTTGCATGGTACTCTTTAAGGCTTATTATTTCAGTCTTTCATTAGATTCAGAAACATGGCCTAATGTGTCTGAGAGCTATAATGGCAATATCAAAATATTAAACTTAATTTATTTATGGTATCTGCACTAAATCAAATGTTTTATTGCTATGCAAATTCTTCTATTGACCAAAACAAGCAAACAACTACTTGTCTTTTCAGAAATATTCTTATTTTGTACTTCACATATCCCTGCTCATTGATCTTTAACCTTCTTTGTCTTAAAAAGGAAATTGCTTACTTTTTTATTTTAGAGAAAACAAAACAAACCAAAACAGAACAGAACAAAGCAAATCAGAACAGAGCAATGCAAGCAACACAGGACTTCACAACAAGACAGCAGGGAATCAACAGTGGCTACTACCTTTTGCTCCTTCGTCTTGACATGCTCCTGGGATCTTCCCAACAAGCTGGTTTTGGAGTCCCAGGCACTTCTCACATTGGTTGCCCCTCTGCAGTGTAGGGGAATGGGATAGGCACCTGGGTTCCTCTGACTCCAGATTTACAGGGAGGTAGCAGGGTGTGGGGCAGGTTTCTCCAGACCTGTGCAGCTACACTGGTACTTCCCTAATTACTAGGGGTGCATGGTGGTGGGGCTGCTTCTCTCAGCCTGCATGTCTACACTGGGACTCCCACGATGGTGGCAGGCACACAGGGGTGTGTTTGTGTGAATCTCCTGGTGGGTGATGGCTGCCCAAAGGAGCAGGGGCCTCTAGTGGTGGCCTACAGGTAGATGGGGCTTACTGGCTGTGTGCCCCTGCTCCTGCTGGCTGCCCACAGAAAGCAAGCCTTTTGGCGGTGGCAGCCAGCAGGCAGAGGCAGATCTGCTGGCTCTCTCTGTCCATGCTGGCTGCCCTCAGGAAGCAGCCTTCTGGTGGTGAGGGCTGGCAGGTGGAGAATGATTGCATACTTTTTAACAGAAAAACAGAAATAAATCATATGTACTCATCTTAAAAGTTGATAATAGGCTGCCACATGCATTTGAAGATTTCACTTCTGTTTCTTAGATTACTCTATAGTAGGTCACAATGAGTACATTTGACAACTTTATCAACAACAGATGCAAAATCTATTTACCTCTTTATGAACTGGAATCTAGTGAACTTTTCATTGGAAAAGATATTAAAGATACCATCCTCAAGGCTTATGGAAAAAATATAGATATTGGTAATACCTTATATTATAGTAAATCTCCAGAATGTTGATTATTGGATTTATATTCTCAAACTCAAAGACAAAGACTTTTCTTGATAATCAGACATCTATTCCATTGGCATGAATGAGTGTTCTTAGAAATCTTCTAGAAATCCTTCATTTCAAAAGTTCACAGCTTTCTCCCAAGACAATGGAAGATAAATTTTGGGGTTGGTTTTTTGTTTTTTGGGGTTTTTTTTTGGTACTGGGGATCGAACTCACAACCTCACATTTGCCAGGCAGGTGCTTGTGTCACTGAGCTAAAACTCTTGCCCCTAATTCTTGGTTTTTCAACAGCCTTTCATTCTATTGCTCTATATTTACCTTTCCTGTTATTACAATTTGATTTTCTATAAATCATTAACATGATGTTCCTTCCTTTCATTCTATTATTTTTTCCATGAATCTTCTTGTAGGTCTACTTTGGCTACTTAAGAAAAAATAAAACTTTCTTGTACTATTGCCCCAGATCTGAATTTATTTTTTTGTCTTTTTGAGACAGGGTCTTGCTATGTAGTTTGGACTGAGATTGTAGGTGTGAGCCACCATACCTGGCTTCCTGATCTGAATTTGACTGATTGTTAGCTCTGACGTTCTCACTCTGTTGGCAAAAATGAATAGCTACCTTTGTCAGTAATTCAGAAAATGTTTTCTCTTTAATAGGCCACTTTTGGTACCTGAGTGTCTCTCATTTTATCATTCCAAACTATGTAATTCCCAGTTGTGTAAAATTTGAGCTCTGACTTCATGTCACCAAATGATTCCACAGTGAAGTCATAATTCTATTAGCAAGATCAAAGCATTTAAATATGTATGCTAATTATCAGAGCAATCTTAGTTATGACAGTCATTTTATACTTTTTTAAGAGATATTTCTGCCTGCTTTGCAAGAAATGCATAATTTTAACCAAGAGTGTATCAAGATCTCCCATACAACATAACAAACAGGGAAATAATTGATTGTTACATCAAAGTATGCAAGCAATCAGCTGTTGCATTTACTGATAAAAGATTTAAACATCAGTAAAGCTGGAGAGAAGTGACACTTTGGGGAATACATATCTGTACACATTGAACAGAGACCTATTAGAATTCAAAATTAAGTATTTTCCTTCTCATCACCACTGTTCTTAAATTTGGGCATTTCAAACTATGCAATGAGGTGTAAATTTACATAACAGGTAAAATGAATCATTTTAGATTATTACTCACACATCAATTTATTCATCTATCAATCCATCCAACAAATGTTTATTGTTAGTCATATATACCAAGCATTTGTCACTTGTCTGACCAAGGCCATAAAATTAAGCCTCAAAAATCTTCATAATGTTTAATGAGATAGTTTTAAATAGCTACTTTCTTTGGCTTATGGGTTAAGCAAGAGTACAAAGACATGAATGGTCATGTTACAGTTTAAGTCTAAACAAAACCCCCGAATTTTCATGTGTTTGGGAAGTGATTTGGTCATGGGAGGTTTTACTCATCAGTTAATCATTATTGATAAGTTCTGTAGCTCAACATACTGTTAAGAAGGTAGGTCTTATTGGAGATCTGTTATTGGGAGCTTGATCTGGAAGGGCGTATTTTTCCTTTGGTCTCTCTCTCTCTCTCTCTCTCTCTCTCTCTCTCTCTCTCTCTCTCTCTCTCTCTCTCTCTCTCTCTCTCTCTCTCTCTCTCTCTTTTTCTCCTGTTCCCTGGCTGTCATGGATCAGTGTCATTCCTCCATCATGCCTATGCCTTTCTGCAATGATGATTCTACTATATTTGCATGGACTAAATCTTCTCAAAACTGTGAGCCAAAATGAACCTCTCTTCCTTTAAGTTGACAGAGTCAGGTGTTTTGTTTCAGGTCTCGGGAATAGAAAAGTGATAAATACATAACACATACAATGCTATTTCTTATAATCTTTATTCAGTGTCCACTAGTGATTCATACTTGAAATGTGAAGAAAATAAGAAGGGCAGCTATTTTTCTCTATATTCTCAGTCACACAGACACTTTTTTCCTCTTCAACACTTGGGTTGAGTCTGTGTGTGTGTGTGTGTGTGTGTGTTTGTGTGTATTATATTTGAAATGAATGGCTGTCTGCCTGTTTCCTTTCTTCAAATGTTATAAAAACCTATGCCTTTTACTGTGCAAAAAAGGGAATTTGGAGCAAGAGTAGATAAGAAGAATATCCTCACAATTCAAAGAATCACTCTGGCATTCTTCCACATCCTCCTGTCTGTTGGCCTAATCCCTGATTTAAGTAGAGTACTTCCAGGACACTTGGAAGAGGCCCACATGTCACAGAAAGAGCCATCTTGTCCCTCCTCTACCGGCCACCCATTTCAAGAAATGACATGATCTAGGGGTGGTCTATGATTTTAAATTGTGAATCAGCTGTAGGATTGGGTGAACCACCTCATCATCTGAGCTGAGGTTGACATGGAAAGAGATACTTTCTCCCCTGAGGTATAACTGTCAAACAATGTTAAGAGTGATTTCCCTGTTCTCCACATTAATGTTGCCTTTCAAACTTACAAGCTTACGTCCAAGAATTTTAAAAGACCTAAGTGTATAGTGTTAAAGTTGTTTAAATATTTTTCTGTCTACCACAATCCATTAGATTACTCAAAATGGAAATTTTCTATTACAAAAATAAAATAAATGTGTGTTATTTTATCTCATTTAATGTAAACTGAAATAAAAATAATATTGATAATATTATAAATCCTTGAAGACAAAAATATGCTTTTCCAATATTATAAGTGATTATAAAATAGACTTATTACCAGTGTTTTTAAACAACACAAAATATGCTTAGATGTATTTAAATCAGTGTCAACACAAGATGCATTCATTTATAGAAATCCCATTAATATGTACCAGTAATGTATGCTAAGAAAAATTGGTTACTTTGTCACAAGAGGTAAAAGCACTCATGGTCACATATAAACATATAAAAATCTTTATGTTTCTGAATCCTATGCCAAGATTATTGTGCATAGAAAAATTTCTTCCAGCATAATTTTCTAATACTATTAATTAAAAATTATTTGATTTCTAAATATCACTTTAAAAATCAAATGATTTTTCACCAACCACATAACCCTTTGATTTCTTTTTGTTCTAAAAATCTTATAAGTCTCCTTCACACATGCACGCGGACACACACACATACACACAGTGTTCATCTGTCTCAAGAGTAAGAAAATTAGACCAGTATTATTGTGATAAATTACACATATGCTCCAAGTAAAGCTTGTACCAAGGTAATATTTATTGTATAGCTATCAGATTAACATCTGCCTGTTATACAATAACTTAACCTGTGTGTCCAGATAATTGGTAGATAGCGTCAAGTGTTTGAAGGTGTCACCAAATAATGTCACCCAGATGGCAGAGTAGGACAGCCAGTTATCCATGAATGAAAACAGCATTGGGAAAGCTCAGGAATTCAGTTAACCTTCAGGACTGCAATGGAGCAAAATCTCAAGAATGAACAAGAGTAGAATGTGTGAACGACCTGTCCTGGTTTTACCACACCCACGTAACTTGGGAAATGGGCAGCTGAGCTCCCTGAAATATCTGATATCAGCAGCTATCAGTATCAGCTATGTGGCAGGTACCACTATAGTCCCCAGTGACCATGACCCCGGCTACTTTTACTGTAAAGGAAAGCAGTAGACAGCACTGCCACCATGAACACTCTACAACTTTTGCTGCCAAAGGTCCTATACTTTTTCACCTTGGCACACTCCAGCTAGATGACTGATGTTTGTAGAGCTTCACTCTCCCAAACAACTCTTTCTTATTGGAGATTAATCATAGGGTACTATAAAACTATGCAATACCCTAATTAACCTCCTGTGTTCCAGATATACTCATTTTTATCTCACTATAGAACAACAGTCCAATGTCCCCATAGTAGTCCAAATCAGTGACCCAGAAAACACCACAGTGCTCTTCTTAGTCTGTTGACCTGGAGCCCTGAGAAATTCAAAGTGAATGGGTAGACATCTTAACTTCCAGTCTAATGGAATCTTTATTGTGCCTCCTGTTGGAAGTGGTCATTTCTCTGCTCTCAGGATCTACAGGTTAGCAGAGCATAAAGGCATGGGAACAAGAAGCAAATTTTTAAAGTGTGTCTCTAGGACACTCACACACAGTAGGTGCCATTGATATTTCTACCCCTTGATTCCTGGACCTGTGATTAGTATTGGAGAAGTTCCATACATTGGCTTGTGCACTGATTCAGGGCATCTACAGCCTCTGAAAGAGCTCTGAAAGATACATTACTTAGTGGGACATATAACTGAGTCTTCCTAAGGTCATCCTATGGTGTTGTCAAGCAGCTAGTTCAGGATGGTAGGGAGCACACAATCAGTAAATTCTACAAACATGAGCCCACTACTGCACTTCTTTCACTATGAAGTGATTTCCTTCATCAGAATCAATGCTGTGTGGAATATCAAATCAGTGGACAATTCATTTTGTAAGTGCATGAATGGTAGCTTGGGTAGAAGCATTGAGTAGAAAGAATGCAATTGAAAGGCAATTTATCTAGAGAAATTGATTTTCAGTAGATAAAATACTGCCCCTTTCACAATGGGACACATCTATTGTAATCAATCTGCTATCAGATGGCGGATCACTCTGGAAATTAGTTTCATATTGGTTTAGTACGGGTCTCTGGTACTGGCAAATTAGGCACTTAGTGGTGGGTATAACCACTGTCTTAGTTACTTTTTAGTCATCGCTGAGACAAAACACCTGATGCACAAATTTGGGAAAGAAAAGGTTTATTTCTTACAGTTTCTGGAGGTTTCAGTCCATACTCAGTTGGCTCCAAGGCAGGGTGGCATGGCAGGCCGCAGTTCATGGCGGCTGCAAACCACAAGCGGAAACCGGCAAGAGAGAGAGAGAGACACGCCTTCTGCCTGCCTTTACATCACATCCTGGCTCCACCCCTAGGCCGGTGTAGCACTCACACCCCCAATCCAAGCACTACGCAATGAACCAACCACAACGCAATGAACCAACCACAAATGCACAATGCAAATACATGAGGCCTGGGGGCCACCAACATAAACCATGACAACCACTATCACAACTTTTTCTCTAAGTTTTACACTAGTAGATTGTACATATTCCAATTATTTTAACTCATGTAAAACTTTAGATGTTAATATAAAAGTGTAAGGAAGTGTCAATTTGCTCAAATTCTTTTGCAGGGTGAATGAGAAAGATGAAGCAGACTAATAGGAGAAAGAGAATTAACATGAGGAAATACTGTCAATGGCTTTGGAGAAAGAACACTTGCAATTGATTATCAGCCTTTAATTAGATTGTGTGGGTAATACTTTGGACAATCATTTTTCTGTATTTTTTTCTGTTACTTGGAATTGTTATTTTTCATTTATTGTCCCAGAGGAACCCAATTTCCTTAGAAAAGATTTGAATTTCCTTCATCATCACTTTGAGAGATTCCAGTTCCATATCCTGGAAAAGGACCTGAGAATCTGCACTTATATGCCCACATGTCTTTGGCTGTCAGGTTGTTATCTCCATCTCCACTACAAAGATAAGAAAATAGACTCAAAGATTAAATAATTTGTTTTTGACCACATGATGGGATTCGAATAACAAACAATCAGATTATAAACCCTCTATTCTTTCTCTTCTTTTACAATCTTGGATTTATTCTCGAGTTTGCTTGTTAATACTGTACACAGAGAACAATCCTTTCTACAGTTTTGTGCCAGTAGGTTTTGCAAATGTAGATTTATAACCTGTTAATAGATTGTGTTTTTTCAGGTGCTGGATTAGCTCATTAAAATAAATGATAAATTCTTTCCCTTACTAAGTGTAAGTGTGAGATCTTTACTTCAAAGAAACAACTACATACGTGTTGCACATTCAAAGTAGGAAAATGTGTGCTGAATGGTTTATTCATATATTTATCTTACTGATTTTTGAGGTACAGAAGATACAGGCATACATGGCAAAGAGAAAAATACATGGTTTATTGAAAAACAGGGAAGCAATTCATAGAAGTCACCTTATCTGAGGAAATGAGTCCTGTGTAAAAAGCACAGAACTGAGAGTCACACAGATCTTGGATCTGAATCCTGATTCCATTGTTTGCGCCTATAGTGTGACTTTGGATGCAATTTATGGCAAACAAGGTGTTATGTATTTGTTGTGTGTTGCTCTGTTTATCTTACAAAAATCATATGGAATATTTATAAAATAGGTATACCATAAACCTCTGTATGCATCACACTGTATATTTTTCTAATATTAAGATCTATAGGATTAAAAAAAGGCTAATAAAGTTAATTACATCATTATCTCAGAGCAGGGTGAAAATGAGACGAAAAGATAAATAGAATGGGAGCACTGAATTTCATCTTAATGCAACTTTTGGTTGTTGTTAGAGTCCTTCTCAGAAAGTTTTATTCAATTAAAATATAAAATACCTTGAAAAATAAAGTATATTTGTGCCACATCAATGTTGACTAACACTAACCTTTTATTTCACACGTTAAGTCATACTAAAGACTAGTCTTTTATTATCATTAAAGATATATACTACAAAATTTACTTCTTTATTGTCTTTCAGTATAAAATTCAGTAATATTTAGTGATAATGTAAAGTACATTGCAATTGTTTGCAGACATCACCACCAACCAGCTCAATAACTTGATTTTGCAAACCTGAAACATTTTTCCATGAAACGATAATTCCCCATTTCTTCCTTGTGCTATTCTGGGCAACCACCACTCTTGTTTCTGTCTCTAAGAATTTTACTACTGTACTTCATATACATGGAAGCACACAGTATTTGTTTTTGTGTAACTGGCTTATTTCTGTTAGCACAGTGTCCTCAAGTTTCATTCATGCTTGTAGCGTATATCAGAATTTCCTGCCTTTTAAGGCTGATAATGTTTACTGTATTCATATGTTTCATTTTGTTTGTATAAGTATGTTGATGGATGTGTGGGTTGTTTTCACTTATTAGCTACTAGGAATATTATGGTTGTGAGCATGGGCATACAAATATCTTTTGAAACTTTGCTTTCTCAGACTTTTTATGTTACTACTCTTTTCCAATGTTTTAGTGTGATGTGCCATGGTGAAGTTCACATATATGGAATGGTGTGTGTGTGTGTGTGTGTGTGTGTGTGTGCATTTGTGATTCTTGAAGTTCATTCTATTTCATGGAGCTCTGCTTTTATAGTTTTCATCAAATATGGAAATATGGAAATATTTCTCCATGATTTATTTTTTAAAAATTTGTAATTCTTCCTCTCATTCTGGGATTCCAATTATCCATTAAATTAACCGATCACTTTCCTTAGGTCGTTTAATTTCTGTTTTCACCTTTTTTTCTTTGTGCTTAGCTATAGGAATATTTTGTTCTTGATTCTTCAGGTTGGCTAACTTTACCTTCTATAGTATCTACATCTATGACTCACCCAGCCTCTCAAATGAGCACTTGAGATTTAATACTAACTTTAGAAGTACTGTTTAGCTCTTTTCTGCATGTTTCATTTCTTTTGATGCTTTTATGCTTGTTCACATAAATTATTTATGCTAATTTTAGCATCTCTGTGATTTCTGTGTCTGGTTCTGGTTACTGATTTTTCTACTGGTTTTCTTCCTTGGCATAGGTAGTACTTTTTATATTGACTTATTATGTTGTTGGATATCTGAATTTATGTCAGGATATTGACAAAATATAGAATATTGGACTTAATTTTCATTGTCTGATGTTACCTGCAGTTAATTTTAATGCACCAACATTTTGTTTTCAAGCTTTGATATGTCAAGTTTATGTAGCCTTAGAATAGATCAAGCCCAATCTTACAGTATACTTTTCTAAGGGCACCACTGAATTTCTTGTGAAATCACCAAGAATTCTACACTCTGACTGGTTCATGTTTGAATATTTCTCTGCTCTGCATGAGTTCTGTTAGTGTTTGGTCATATGACTCATTGGCAAATCTTTGCCCAGTTTTGCAGTTTCATTATATCCATGCACAATTTAGTAGTGAAGTTCTCATTATTTAAAGATTTCTGGAGTTCTTTTTCTTAATAATGCCCTCATTTCAGAGATTTAGCCTTGAATTTTCCTGCCCCTTTATCTCTCTGAAAT
This sequence comes from Dolichotis patagonum, assembly GCA_004027295.1. Classification (NCBI taxonomy): domain Eukaryota; kingdom Metazoa; phylum Chordata; class Mammalia; order Rodentia; family Caviidae; genus Dolichotis; species Dolichotis patagonum. The sequence goes on from PVJX010030782.1 coordinate 13,593, forward strand.
CTACTAGGTCTTCTCAATTCAATTAGATTGAGATTTAGTTCTATTCTTTATTTCCTTGGTCACAATAAACAATTTGTCTCCAGGCACAAAGCTGAGAAAATCAGAGCTCACCTCACTGATTTTATTATGTCCATTTTCTAAAAATCCAAAAAGAAAAAAAATGTATTCCATGCATATTTTCTCATTTCTTATTGATGATATTTCCTTTAGTACTTTACCATAGTTGCAAGGACATCTAATATTTGGGTTTCTCATCTCAAACTAGTAGTAAGTGGAAAGTTGTCTATATGTTGGCAGGTGTAATTTATGCTTATTTTCTGAAGGACATACAGATGATAAACAGAGAAGAATACATTTGTTTTTAGTATTAATTTTATCTGGTTTAGATTGACCCTGCTTATTTCCAGAGTTGTTTACATTTGCTCAGGATTATAGAATCTATTAATTTTGCCAGGGATATAGCTCAGCAACACAGTGCTTGCCAGGCAAGCTCTAGGTCCTGAGTTCAATGCTCAGTGCCAAAAATACCCCAAAAAGAATGACTTTCTAAACTTTATAAATGACTTTCTAAAATTTATAAATATAAATTTATTTGTTGTTTCAGAACAATATTGTTACTTGCATTTCTTAGTAATGTGTTTTATTGTTTTCACCTGTCTTTGGTAAACACTAAGGGTGGAATTTTGTGGAACTAAGGTTTTTTACATACTGATGGTTCTTTGAGACCTGGAGACAGTGCATATCTTATGTCTTCCCAGTGATTGATAGATCAAAGTACTTGCTCCTCAGAACTCTAAACTTTTCTTCTTGTATATTATCCTTTTGCTGTTACTGTATTTTTTTCTTTGTATTAAAGTTGTTTTGTCACTAAACCTTAATCTTACCAGTCATTCCAACAACTGAGCACTTAAAATTACGTAGTGTATAATTTACATAGTTGGAAATTCAGTTAAACCACTGGGACTGCTCTTGTTACTCCATCAATTAATTTAAAAAATCAATTTTATGATCATTTTACTAGTATGCTACTAAATACATTCATAGTACTGTTTTAGCTTCCTTCTCTAGAAAGCCCTCTTCTACATCTAAAGCCGTAATTGGGGTTGAGAGAAACCATAGTCAGGGCTTCTTTATTCTTCCTTTGACATGCCAATTTGAAGGTCAAATGTTTAACTGAGAGTCTTTCATTTTCCTACTAGGTCCTACTCTCTTACTGGGAGGAATTTACTAGTAAAATTGGAGGCAACTTATCTTCCCAAGCAGGTTGCTGTCACTCATTGCAAAGAACACCAAAGAGACATGTGTAATGCCTCCTTGGGAAATTAAAAGTCTGATAGGAAAGAAAAGCAGCCTTATAGCCCCTCAAAACCCAAGCCTTATTCTCAGTTCCTGAAAACCATTGAATTGGTCTTTCCTTAACGGACACAGTAGAAGGCTGTAAAAACCCTTCATGATTCTTTCCATTTATGAAGACTACATGGGAAATGTTCACTCAGGATTTTCACAGGACTTGGACTAGCAGGGACTATGTGACCTGTCATCAAAGCTTGCCTACTATGTATTTACAGTAATCCCCCAAATCCCAGACCATCTCCTTTGTTAAAAGACAGCCACTCCTGTGAATCTAGAACAACTGAGGCTCCCCTTCAAAAGGCAAAACTCTAGTACTATTCTGGGTGCAGATAAGTAATCAGCTTAAATGAGCACTGTATTGAGGCTCTTGTTTTTGTGGGTAACCTTGCTAAAGCTACTGCACTCAGGTTCTTGATAATTTATCTGATATCATTTTTCATCATGCTATCTACTACAAAAATATAAAAATAAAACAATGTCTCCAATTGCAAGATCTGTCATAATTCACGTTTTTAGACAGATTAGGAAATATTCTGACATGCTCCACCTCAAGTTTGGAGTCTGTATCCTCAAGCCACTAGTAAAGGTGACCTATTCAAGGCTTCAGATGGTGATTCAGACAGGAACCCATGACTCCCGACAAATTCGCCAAGCTTTCTCCCATTAAACAGGCAGCTCAACACTTCTCCACATATCGACACTAATTCCTTTCTTATTGTCTTCTGACAGTTTTTTCTCAACCATGCTGGTGAGCTGCCACATCCCAGCATCCCAAGGGTATTGGAGAAAGCATAATCCCCAATAAATAATACCTATAACCCTTTTCAGTTAGAAATAGCAATATGAGGACAGAGACTGCCATGCCCTCAGCAACCTATAAAGAATTATGGGAGTTAGTATCTCTCAGGGGGAAAATGAAGCAGGAGATTAGGGCATGGCAAACCTGCTGAATGAGTAGGTATGACCAGTGAATCAGGGAGCTCCAGGGCATGTACTCAGAAAAACAGTTCTCAGAGCCCAGCACATGAGATCAATCAGAAAGTTGTACCTTCAGTTCTTCTCAAGAGAGACCAAGCAGGTTTTTGATAGAACAGCTAGATCTGACATCAACACGAAGAGTGAGATATACAAAAGATGGCTGCCAGTAAGGTTTTGGCCATGATAAGCTTGCTTAATGGGTCACTCTTACTCAGGAGAGCATACTTCTTTTCTTACCTCTAATTGACCCATGCTCACTCAACAGAACACGTTTCTTTTTCTACCTTTAATATGTTTAACAAATGTAAACCCTTGCTCTCTTTTTGCTTGTCTTTACCAATCCTTTGTTCAGGATAGCAAGAACTTAGAAAGCGTCTTTTGAAGGAGCATCCCAGAACCCAGAAACAGTACAATCTAGGGCATTTTCAAAAACATATACCATATGACTGTTGCAAACTGGAGATACACAATCTTTCCATGATTGCAGAATCTTACATTTGCATTTCCTTGGCCAAATCTTGGTGTCAGATGACAAATGTAATATCCCTAGTGAGACAGGATAGAAGAGAAAAAAGTAAGCATAAAAAAGAAAAAGGAAAATCGTAATTTTAAAAATGAAAGCTGCAGCTTCAGGACACAAACCCAGTTTATTCATTATTGTTTTTCCCTTTTTCCCAGAACACAATAAGCCTGGACAATTCCCTTTCACTTGAAAGTGAGGTTAGCCATTTCTTTTTAACTTGCAAATGGTCTTCTTTCACCTATGAGTAAACCATTTTTTCACCTACAAATTAGGATTTTCATTATGAGTGGACCATTATTTTACTGCAAGTGGGTCATCCCACAAAACCAAGGCCACAGACTGGTTATCACCTGTAAATTAGAATACACCTAAAACACATAAAGATTATCTTACTATTAGCAGGCCATCCCACAGCTCACCCACCAGACAAAGACCAAGTCTTCCACAGACTTCCATCCTCCAAAATATATAAATAACCAGATATGGTGGTGTACACCCATAATCCCAGAACTCAAGAAACTAAGGCAGGAGGAGCATTGTAAGTTCAAGGTCAGTTTAGGATACATAGTGAGTTCAAGGACAGGCCTGAACTATGTGGTGAGACTTTGTTTCAAAACAAAAACAAAAATATATAAATATTCTCAGCTCCAAACAGTGGGTCTCATTTCTCTGAGTCCCTGCATGCCACTCTTGAATACATCCTAAAATCCCTTCCTAATAAATGTTTACTGTGTGTTTTACTGACATGACCTGAAAAATTCATTTTCTACAATGGGAGTCAGTGAGCCTACAAACATACTCTACAAAAAAGTGGATTAGATTCTTCATCTCAGTTTTAAGAACACCACACAGCCAGCCTGGGGACTCCTAGTCTGAGCTGGTCATGACAATAAGGTCTTAGACATTTCAGAGATAATGGCATCTGTTATCAGCTGAGCTACACTGACTGACTGACATCAATGCTTTTATAAAATGACAAAACAAAGGAGATGGTAAGGATTACCTGAAATCTTAAAATGAGCTGGGATATAACTAGGAAAGGCAGACTAGATAAACTCATTATACAATGAATGTGCATTGGGTGATACATATTACTTTGGTAAGTCAACCTGATATTCCTTCCAGGACAGGAACGCCTGTTCTCCATATTGCTGGGAGTACTGGTAGTTACAATTTTACACTTAAATACTTTCATGGGAATTTTCCTTGGGCAAGCCAAGCCACTTCATCAAAATTCATGCATCTTTTTAAGGTACAAGAAAAATTTATACCAATAATCATTTCTTGGGGTTGTATAAAGTCCTGGCACTCTTGTCTCAGACAGGACAACCCTAAGGGGGCATCCTAACTTCTTGTAACTCCATTGTGTTATCATCCAGCTGATAGGTTTCTCTCTCAACCCAGAAAAAAATTACAATTTAAAGGATCAAGACAGTAATGAGCAAAAGTATTTATCGGGGAGCAAAAGCAGAAAGTTTCCAATACTATGAGGAGACCCAAGAAAGTTGCCAAGGGGACATTTTGTCTAAGTGTTTTTCTACACCAAAATGACATCTCAAACCACTCTGGGCCAAGTTGAGGTCAACCCATGGGGTCACAATCAGGAAATTTTGACTAGAAGTGAGCCTATAGAAACTTGGGGTATGCAGCAAGCATACTTTTGCAAGCACCATTAATATTAACTTTGATAAAATGACCAGCACAAACAGAACAAAGGTACTCATCAGAGGTTATGAATAAATGATTGGTAGTCCTAGCTGTCTATCATCTTATCATTACCACATTCCTGCACAGGTGGATTCCACTAGTTTAATACAGGACTCTAGTTCATCAGAACACCGAAGCCCTGGCCTTGGCCATTTTTTCCCATCTGGGGCCTAGCGTTTTGTTAGCTCTCAGTCCCAGGATTCCTCTTATCTTGTACTTCACTGGATCATCCTGACTCTTCCTGGGTTTGGCTTTTCATAGCTGGGGTTCTGTCTGCTGAACACCCTCTCCTAAGAGTATTCCTCTGCCATCATGGGCCAGCATCCATCTGGAAAGTTTTTTTACCTTCACACAGGATCCTGCTCATCCTCAAGGTTTTCTAATACACACCATGTTTTACTGGAACTGACTGTTTAGATCACTGATGAGTTCCTCTTTTGAGGGAATCAATACCTAAGCCTTAAGGAAAATGAAACCTTAGGCCAAAGCTGCATGTGCAGAGGGCTCTAGGTTCATCTCCCCCAGATCATCAGCTCTTTTGTGCTTCATATTGCAGTTTAAAGTTCATCCAGCTGAATCTTAATTCTCTTCTTGACCATTGGTATTTAATTCTAAGTATATGTGCACAATTCTTGCATATAATTCTACATCTTAGATTAAGCTTTTCAAACACTTCATCTCAGACAAGTTTTTATTATGTGATTCCCAGGAAGGAAAATTCCTAATTGTTCAACAAGTAGTTATTATTCTTGTGAGTAATTAGATAAATTAAAAATGATCTAAAGAAATTGAGCAACACCTACAATTATGAGTCAGAAGTTTCAATATGTCAATTGTCTTCAATAAAAATTCTAGCAGGTTTATTTATCTGAAAACCACTAAGTAATTTTAACCTCTATATGGATGAAAAGAATAGCGAGGCCCTTTCCTCTGTGTGCCCAGTGCAGGTAGGGAGAGCCAGAAGACCTGCCTCTGCCTGCCCAGTGCCACCACCAGAAGGTCCTTTCTTTTGCATGCCCAGCGCAGGCTGAGGAAGACAGACAGATCCACGTCTGCCTGCTGTGCACTGCTGCCAAAAGGCCATGTCCCGCAGGCAGCCAGCATGGCAGAGAGAACCAGCAGATCTGCCTTCAGCTTCAGGGAGCTACCACCGGAAGGCTCCTTTCTGCAGGCATCCAGCTGGAGCAGGGACACACAACCAGGTGGCATCCATAGGCCACTATTGGAGGCCTTTGGTTCCCTCAGGCAGCCATCACCCGCTAGAAGAATCAGACAAGCACACCCCTGTGTGTCTGTCACCATTTTAGGAGTCCCAGTGTATACTTACAGGCTGAGAGAAGCAGACCCACCTCCATGCACATCTGATCATCAAGGAAACCCCAGTGCAGCTGCATAGCTCTGGAGAAGCCTGCTCATGCCCTGCTACCTCTCTATAAAACTGGAATTAGAGAAACCCAAGTGTCTGTCCCATACACCTACACTGTCTAAGGGCAGCCAACATGGGAAGTGCCTGGGGCCCCACAACCAGCTTGTTGGGAGGAACCTAGGAGAATGTCAAGGTGAATGAGCAAAAGGCAAACTGAAATCTCTAGCCCACACACAGTAAATCTGGGAGATACTGTCATGGAAGAAAATGGAAGTCACACACGTGAAATGTCTGAGAGGATAGCAACTGAAGTAAGGAAACACTTCATGAGATTGTAAAAGCATTCAAATCAGAAATAATGTCTCAGGTAATAGAAGAAATCACAAACATACTGAAAGAATTGTTCAGCAGGTCTAAAGACATAGACAAAAAGAGGAACATAGGAAAATGAAGGAAAAGTTGAATGAATGTAGAAAGGAATTACAATGCATGTAACAGATTCAAAGAGAGATCCAGGAAATTAAAAAGTCAATTGAAAGCTGGCAAAATCACTTGAAAGAGACTGAAGATAGACTTTCAAACCTTGAAGACAGCATTGCAGCTAGTGATTGTGAAAGAAAAGATCTCTTAAAAATAACATGGAATCAGGAAATAACAACTCAATGGCTGCAAGATGATGCAAAGAAGCATAATTTAGGAGTGATAGGTGTCCGTGAAGAAGCAGAGGTCAACACAAATGAAATTAAAAGACTATTCACAGGAGCAATAGAAGAAAACTTTGCAAGCATGGGAAATGGATCTGGCATGCAGATAAATGAGGCACATAGGACTCCAATTAGCCATAAACAAAGTAAATCTTCACCCAGACATATAATAATCAAGATCTCAGAAATTCAACACAAGAACAGAATATTAAAAGCTGTTAGAGAAAAGAGACAGATCACCTATAAAGTAAAACCAATCAGAATCATAGCAGACTTGTCAACACAAACCATCAAGTCAAGAAGAGTTTGTAATGAAGTGTTTCAAACGCTAAAAGAAAACAACTTCCAACCCAGATTGATGCACCCAGCAAAACTATCTTTCAAAATTGATGTAAAAATAAGATACTTCCATGATAAAGAACAACTGAAGAAATTCATGACTACAACCAACCCTACAGAAAGTGATAAAAAATGTTTTAGAAAGAGATAAACATGACCATGTTTCCAGGAACTGCAGCAAAGGAAGATCGCCAAACAAGACAAGCAATTGAATAAAGGAGAAAAGTGGAGGGTCAACAACAGGAGGATAGCAGGGCAGAGACAAACCAATGTATCCTGTTTGTAACCATTAATGTAGATGGCCTCAGGTCAGCAATAAAAAGAAACACAGGGAGAGTGGATCAAGAAACAAAATCCATCGATATAATGTATATAAGAAACACATCTAACAGGAAAGGAAATTCATAGACTGAACATCAAAGGAGAGAAAACAATTGTTTCATGTGACAGGAGACAAAAAAAAAAGCAAGAGTAACTTTCCCATCAACTGCAGAATGGATAAGAAAGATATGGTATTCTCATGCAGTGGAAAGCTACCCAGCTATAAAGTAGAATAATCTCAAGGCTGTGTAGGTAAATGGACACAACTGGAGATCATGTTCATGGCTGAAACAGTTCAAACTCATATGTGTGAATCCTAGCATAAGAAACAGAAGGAGTTAATGGGATCCAAACGCACAATAGATAATGTAAGAGCAAAGGGGAGGAAACACCTGGGAGGGAAGGGTGCAGACTACTGTCTATTTCTTATTGTCTTACCTTGAACTCTCGCAATTTTTACACAATTTTGTTAAGTTTGGTTTTGTTTTATCTTGTTTTGTTAGATTTTATGCTGTGAGATGGTAGGAGCAGCTTCTGAATATTTTATGGTAATTGTGATTTCCTATTATATTGCTTTGAAGTCTTATAATGCTTTCCTTCATTGGTTTGATTTGTTTTATTCTGTTTTGTTTGATTCTATTATGTGTGATGGTATGAACATCTATTTTGAAGAAAACAAACATTATGGCAGCCACTGTTGATTTACTATCACCTTGTTTTGAAGTCTTACCATGCTTTTGTTTTTCTGTTTTGATTGGTTCTATCTTGTTGTGTTTTATTTGATTTTTTTTGTGTGTCATAGTATAAAAACTTTTTTTAAGGAAAATGAGATATAATAGCTATTGTTCATTTCCTCTTATTTGGTTTTGAAATCCTGTAATGCTTTCATTCTCTTGAATGATTTTGTACTACTCTGTTATGTTTGATATTATTCTGTGTGAAGGAATGCTCAACTATTTTGAAGAATAGAGACATTATGTTAGCTACTGTCAATATATGGTTGTCTTGTTGTGAAGTGACGTGTTGCTTGTATTGTTCTGTTCTAATTTGCTTTGTTCTGTTTTCTTTTGGTTTATTCTCTTTAAAATAAATAAATAAATAAATAA
>PVJX010030783.1:0-21812 GCA_004027295.1 Dolichotis patagonum
AGTCAGAGTGAAATTTCCTCAAAAACTAGAGCTAGATATTCCATTTAACCCAGCTATTTTCCTTTGTATCTTCCCAAAATAATTAAACGCATCATACCACCTTGATATATGCACACCCTTGTTTTAGCAGCACAATTTGTAATAACTAAATATTAAAAACAACCCAAATCCTATTGACTGATGAATGCATAAGGCAGATGTACTTTTTAATATAATGGAGTACTAATCAGGCATAAAGAAGGGTAAACTTATGAAATTTATAGCTATATGGATGGACCTTGAGACAATACTTTTAAGTGAAAAAAATCAGACAAACATACATAAATATCATATTGTGTCTCTGGCATAAGAAACTTAAAGTCTAAATAAGGTCCAACATATATAATATATTTCATGAAACAGGAAGAAATTGATCAAAAAGAAAGGTAAACTGGGGTGGGAGGAAGGAAAGGGGAAAGAAAAATGATGAAAACAGAGGGAAAATGGGAAGAAAGATTTGAAAACAAGAACAGGAAAAGGTGTTAAAGGGATAGAAGAGGATAGAAAAAAGAATCAAGATGTATCACATACTGTATAAATTCTGTATGACAAATGTAATTATGATGTGTATCTAAATGAATCAATAAACTTAAGAAAATATCTGTGTAATTCTCTCAGACCTAATCCTATTGTGTCATATTTTTTATTAAAATACAATTTAAAAAGATTTCAAAATCTACCATAATTATCTTTTCTGTGGAAAATAATTAGAACAACATATCTGAAAATGCTATTTATTATAGCTTGTATTTATATGCCCCCTCAAAAACCTTATGGGTCATTGGTGAGGTTTTTTGGAAGTCAGTGGATCTAGGATGCTGGAATAAAGGTTATGATATTGGGGCTGATTCATAGTGTAATGCTAGGATTAAGAGTACAAGTAGTACCGCAAGAGTGGGTACCCTAGGTAAAATATAAGATACAGAAAGAGAGATGATGTTGTTGTTTGTCCCTTCTTGCTTGCTGCCTTCTACCTGCCTAGTTTTGCCATGGACTATTCCTTCTCTATGATACCCCTCTGCCAAGCCACACTTCCTTGGTTGCAGCCAGCCAACTATGAACTGAAACCTCTACAAACTGTGAGACAAATAAACCTTTCCTACTTTAACTTTAGGAAAAGGGTATTTTGTCTCAGTTACAAAAAAGTAACTAACACGATAGTTGGAAAAGCACACTTTAAAGATTGGCTCTTAGTTGAAAGTTGAGAGCTTGAATGGTAAATAGTTCTCTGCACTAATGTAAGTTCCTGAATTGATTAGAATAGGTAAATAAAGGTGATTTCATGGCCAGCTTCCCCAAAATACTTCAGATTGACACATTTAGCCAAGCTTCTCTAGTAGGTAAGATTTCACATGTGCCATCATAATTTGACACTGGAAGAATTAAACATATTCCATGTGATCCCACTGAGGGAGGACTTCTGGAAGCCTGAGCATATTTTCTTCCACCACTTTCATCTTTTCCCTTGGCTGATTTTGTGTTGTACCTCTTCACTGCAATAAAATAAAGCAATGTGTAGAATCATTTGCTGAATCCTGTGAGTCTTCTCAGTAGGTCTAAAAACTTATAGGTGTTTTTATGGACCCCCTAGAACAGAAGTTTGTAGTTTCATATATAAGCAAATAAATGAAGGTAAATAGGTATCTTTTTTGAAGATTAAACCTAATTATGTATGGAAGGGTTTTTTTCACTTCTTGTCACTGGCATAGTGTATTTTGAAATAATGTACAATTCAATTGTATTCTTTGCTATATAAATAAATAAAATAGTAATTTATAGAGAATTAAAACATATCCTAAGATATTTATTTTTAATAGAAAATTCAAGCTACCACTTTTATAGGACCATCTATAAATTCCAAAGAATTAGTTCCAAGGAAGAGAAACTACCAGTAGAGGCTCTAAAAAGTGGGTTCTTTTAAATGACCATAATCTGCAATAGAAGATGACATTTTTAAAGAGTTGTTTATTTTCCAGGAGAAGAACTGTACATCTGTGTACTTAGGTCTGATGAGAAAGAATAAAATGCACCTGCATGCTGGAAACAACCTGGAAAATACACATTGGCAGTTATTGTGATGGATAGTGCTGAGAACAGCTTTCAGTTTTCCTACCCACCTTTCATCTTCTGGTGTAAATGGATTAGATGATTCTCCTTATAGCCCATTCAAAGGATAATATGAGCCATTTTAAAAAACAAAAAGGAAATCAACTTAAGAAAAAAGTTCTTACGATGTAAAAGGAAGTGTTTCAATGATGATCTATTAAAGAGCTATTTAATTATGAGTGTTTTGGGAAACAAGCAAAAAAAAGAAGGAAATTTAAAAAAAATAAGTGCTGAATATAGAATATGATATAAATAACAATTCCTAACAACATAGAATCTATTGTTACGTACCAGACACTGATGTAAGTATTAACTTATTTCTCTTTGCCAATGACTATAAGCAGTAGAAGGTATTTTTAACAACTTCATTTTGTAATCAGGAAAGTGGGGTTTAGAGAGATAAATAAGTCACTGAATATCATCTACTGAATGAACTAGAATCCAGATTGAGGTAATTTGACTTAAAGATTCAAGCTCTTCTCCACCATATTATGTTGTATGATTAGACAAGATATATTATAAAAATATTTACCAAAAAGTGATCAAAATTTTGGATTGCTTACCAAATTTTCAGTTTTGTAAGGAACTAAAACTTGAGGAAGAGAACAAAACTTGTAATTTTTCTCACTGAATCAAACATGGTGCCAGACTCTTCCTAAAATTAACAAAAAGTCAAGACTTTCCTGAGGCAACATTCTGTATAGATCTTTCATATAATTTGTAAATATTTTGCACAGTCATAACTACGTAGGGTTTCTGGATAAACAATTTAGGAAATATGCCCTCTAAAAAGTGTGATGGCACATGCCTGTAATCTCAGCACGCAGGAGGCCAAGGCAAGAAGAACATCATGAGTTTGAGCTACATGGTAACATCCTGTAGAATGAACGAAAGAAAAAAAGAAAGAAAGACCTAATAATTGTGGTTAATGTCTAAATTTTTTAAAACATCTTTTACATCAAAAGACATGTTACCATTAATCTCCCTCAAAAAATTTGCCCTCACTTTGAACATGCTTATTCTATCAACCTGAATCAATTTAAAACATTTACTTTTCATAGTTTACTTTGGGGAAGAGCCAGAAGTCATATAGTGCCAAATCCAGTGGATAAATGGCTGAGGACCTATATCAGTGTTTTTATCCCTGCCTTTTCACTGGATGGCGTGTGACAGCTCCATTCACCATTTCTGTGAATGCATCTTATGAAGATATTCTTGAAAGAGGACTTCCAGAACTGCCTCAGAAAGTAGCAAAGAAGACTTCCAAAACTGTTCAGAAAGTGGCAAGAATGATGAATAAGTGTGATTAAAGTGAGAGAGAAAGTTTTGAGTGAGGGTTAATGGAAATATGTCTTTCATTGCAATACATTTTCATTTAAGTACACACTAAACTTTCTCACAAACTTTTATATGTTAATCTAGAACAAGTTACCAAAATACAGGTGAACAGAAGAATGATGACTAAAGAGAACAGGCTAAGATTAAAGTAATTAAAATGATAAACCATAATCAGTGTAGGCAGAAAGAGTTAAAAACAAGCAATAAAAGGATAGTTCACAGGAATGTTTGGAAACTACGTTTTGATCTTAGAAGCCTTAGGTTGGTTTTCTTCACTGATAGAGGCCAAAAGTTTGTACCTGAACTTAGAAAATTATTGTCTAACTGAATGCAATAATTAGACCACTTGCCCAAACCTCCTTTCCCTTAATTAGAGTGGGATCATCAGATCCGAATTCAGAAGATAAAAAGAAGGAAGGAAGGAAGGAAGGAAGGAAGGAAGGAAGGAAGGAAGGAAGGAAAGAAGGGAGGGAGGGAGGGAGGGAGGGAGGGAGGGAGGGAGGAAGGAAGGAAGGAAGGAAAGATGTGAGAGCAGAGGAGAGGAAGGGAAGGGAGGGAGGCATGAGAAGGAAAAGAGGAAAGAAAGGGAGGGTAGAAGGGAAGATGGAAGAAAGAAAAGGAGAAAAGAAGGGAAGAAAAGAGAAGGGAAAGAAATAGAAGGAAAAAGGTTCAGGCACCCTTCTATGGGTCTCAGTTTCTTCTTCTAAAATTTCAACTAGAAAGGATTTTTTTTTTCAAAAGATTTTATATGCTTTCTTGCATTCGTTAAGAGCCAAATAACCTCCTGCATTTATTTTTACTTAAACTATCAGGAAACTCATTTTCAGGAATTTCCTTTAGTCTAGATTTTCTATTAATATAATCTCATCACTCTTGTTTGCTTGGTTCTAGCCTCAGTATGTTTAATTTAGCTATTTTATTGTATTTGGGCTTTCATGGTAAGCCACTGCAAATTCTCCTTTGAAGTATATTAAATATAATAGGTTTATGACACGCACTTCTTAAACTAAAGATAAAAAGTTATGACTCATCAGCAAAAATGCAGAAGAAGAGCTATGGATGTTTTATTAGACAGTTCAATGTGATTAAACACTGTTGTGACTGCTAAGGTGTCACCCCATTTTTCTCAGGATGCATTTTAAGGTATTTAGCACCTATGATAACAAAGGATACGGCCCTAGAAAAGTGCTCAGCACATAGAAAACCTTCCCAGAACACATATTTCATAAATTTAACCATATTTTCTTGCTCTATAGACAACATATTCAATATTGTGTTCAGGGAAGAAAGCGCTCTTTTTAAAAAGTGATATATGACTTTAAGAAATGTTCACAAGTAGGGAAAGCTAGTGGAATTCACATATGTGATTGATGTGACTGCAGAATGATACAACCACCCTATAAACAATTTGGCAGTAGCCAAAAAATGAAGTAAATATCTAGGATTTAATCCAGTCATTCCATTCCTATATACTTATCCAAGACAACTAAAAATATATGCCTACAAAACTTATAAGTGAAAGTCTGTAATCTGTTTACTTGTAATACCCAAAAGACACAAAAATTCAAGTATTTCTCAGAGATGAATAGATTCATTTTAATATACACATACAGTGACAGTAGTTAGCAATGGAAAAGAACATTGGTACATGTAAAACTATGGAGAAATCTATAAAACATTATGAATGTTTGACCAAGAAAATTCATACGCTATATGATTTAATTCACACAAAATCCAAGAAGACACAAACTAATTAATAGTGACAACAGAGTGATCAACGGTGGCCTGAGAATGTGGTTGGAAAGAGTGAGAGATGATCAAGACTGAAAAAGACACTGAGTCAGGCGTTAGAAGTATTTGACATTTTGATTTTGATGAAATTTTCTTGAATATGTATGTGGCACCTTGTCAAATTGGATACTTCAAAATATACAAAGTTTATTATTATTGAATTATATTTTGATAAAATTCTTTTTTTCAGAAGGAGCGAAAAAAGAGAAGAGTAAACTGGACCTAACCATAGAACAGCATTATGGATGGTTGAAAAACCCAAAATAAGAATATGTAGCTCTGCAGACAGAATATCTAAAAAATCAAAATAGTTAGCGTCAAAGTGACTTTGGTAGAAAACTAATTTGATGTTTCCTGAGTATCCTCAATAGGCCGCCATGACAAAATGAACCCTTGATTTTATCCTACTGTGGAAGAGAAGCTAAAATCAACTAGCTATACGCTTTTCTTTTACCCTATCAATAAGTTGCACTACATTCAAGCTAGTTATTCATAAGTACTTTCCCACAGCCAAAACTGAAAATGTCAGCAGGTTGTACTGGCTCTGCCTCCAAAATATGCCCTCATCTCAATCCATTTGTTTTCTGTCTCACTTCCACCATCACCACATAAAATCATGTATGTATGTTAGTACATTCTAAATCTGGATCACTGCTATAAAATGTTCTTTTATTTCACATGTACCATCTCCCTACAAAACGCAGTCTCCACAGAGCAATCAAGGTGATCATTAAAAGCTAAGACTAAATAATCTCCCTGATCAACATATTCCAGTGGTTTCCTACTGTATTTAAATTTTTAAACCTCTGTCACTTATCACATTATTTACATTATTACCTCATACTTTCCCATTCTATACCATCATCTGGTACAGAAGCCTTTATCCTGATTTTCATTCCTAATGTCCTTAAAGGATAGCAAAAAAAAAAAATATTTCCTCAACATCTCTGTCACAGCTATGTCTGTCACAGCCTGGAAAGTGTATCTCCAGGTGCTGTGTCATCCAGCCCTTTCTCATCACTTACACTTCCAAGGTTCCCATTTCAGACAAGCTTTTAATATCAAAAACCTAACGATGGTTCCCTTATGCAGTTGTTCTGTTTCATTAACTCATTTTATTTTCTTCATAGCTTAATGCTGGTACTTTATTCATATAATTTTATGTTTTATCACCCCCACCTACATGGAATGTAAGCTCTAAAAAAAAAAGGTTAGGACTATTGAAATATCCTCAGCAGTGCTAACAAAAATGACAGATTCTTGGTGAGCATTTGGTATTAGGCAGATGTATGTCTGTTCAAGACTAGAAGTTATTTTTTAATAAAAAGTTACTCATATAATATAATGTATGGACCACTTTTAAAGAAAAAGAATTCCTAAGCATTCTTGATGCTAATTATTTTCAAAGATACCATCACATATTTACTTATACACAAACATTTAGACTGAATTCTTTCTTATAACTCATTTAAAACTTAAAAAATCACCAATAAATACAATTACATTTTTAAATGAATATTATTTTAAAGATCACATATTTAAATTAATAGACATGTTATTTTATTGAAACCAAACAGTTTACTACAAATTGAATACAGAAATACTGATTATTTCAGCACAGGATGTTAGCATTTGGCTATTTGCATCACCGTTTATTACATGAAAATTCTCAATCTCGCATCATTCTCTTATTTAAATTTTCATTAATTCTTCTTTTGCATAATTTGGCATAATTTGGAAATTCTCACTTTCCTCCTATATGAGATTTAGAATCAGTGAATTGTACATTTTGTGTGCTTGTGTGTGCACACGCATAGATGTATGCATTTTTAAAACGTAGGGGCCATGGTTGGAAAGGTATTATTTATATACTTATTTTGCAAGAGATGACATTATTGTGATATTGTCTTTCCATCTAGTGATATAGTATTTATTTTCAATTAGTTACTTCTTCTTTTATATCACTACTTTACATCACATTTATTAAAATATTTCCCCATATTTTACTCATCATCTTTTTTTTTCAGCATTGGGAACTGCAAACAGGGTCTTCATGCTGAGATGCATCCCAATCTTTTTTTTGTTGAAATAAAACTTCACTAAGTCACTAGTTGTTCAGGTTGAGCTCCAATTTGTGATGCTCCTGTCTTTGCCTCCCAGAGTGCTGGGATTACAGGTGTGCACCACCATGCCCATATAATGCATTTTTGGTGCTACTGTGAATAAATATTTTGTATTACTGTCTTCTAACCTCAGGATTTTTCTTATATCTGTTCTCCTCACTAAATATTTAAATTTTTATCTTAAAAGATTTTAATTGTTCTGATTTACTATTAAATTATCCATAAATAACAATGATGAATTTGTTGATTTTCTAATATTTGTACATCTTATATCATTTTTTGACTCACTAGAAATAATAAATAGCATAGAATAATCAAAATGACAGAGAGCATCCTTGATTTGTGTCTTATGTTTAATGTTTACTCTGGTATATTTCATATTTAATATGTTTTCTGGTTTGGAGTTCAGTCTTTGGCACATTTAGCAAGTTTTCTTCTATTCCTATTTAATTTATATTTTTATCTGGAATGACTGCAAGTTTTTATCAGATATTTTTCACATGTCTGTTTGTACAATTATATGATTTTACTCCATAATTCACTTTTATGAAATATTATCAAAGTATTATTCATTAAAAATATCTAATCATCCATGAAATATGTTGTATTTTATACACAATCAAATTTATAACTCTAACACCTAAGTATATAAATTTAGGATGAAAGTGCTATGACTTAGCAGCAATTCTGGCAAACTCCAGCTCCCATACCCCTAAAGTCATTCCTTCACTGTGTTCTCTACCTTTCTGGAAGATAAAATTCTCCAGACAGCCAGAACATTAGAGTCATCTTAGATCACTCCATTTCTGTAACACCCACATTCAATCTGTCTCTATATTCTTCTCATTGCACTTTGAAACATCTCTCTATTCCAGATGCCCCAATCATTGACTTATTTTGGGTTCTCAATATCTCTACTTCTTTGGATAGATGTTTCTATCTAGAATTATGGTCTCCAATACCACTCATATTCCCAAAATAAACTCTTGTCTTTTGGCTAGAAATTAGATATAACATTTGATTTCTTAAATTCCTTTAATGTTTCCTCATAAATCAAATTCACATAACCACTGAAATCTGTAAGAACAGCAAGTATGTTAGCATTCACTCCATTGTCTTTATGATCTCACATGTCTCTAGCTGTTGTCCATACTCTTCTACCCATCTAGCTAGTTAGCCTCCTGCCTATGTGGCCCTCCCCTCAAACCCCTTCACTACATCTTCTGGTCTCCCCTCAGAAAAATCTTTTATGATTACCACTCTCACAGAATGAGTATTCTTGCAGCGAAGTACAATTCAACCATATTTCCCTCTTCATTTTATCTTTGAATCCTCAAAGTTTGGTAGAGTACTGTTATGGTTTATGTCTGGGTGTCTTCCTAAAGCCTCATTCAGTCATGAAGGCAATTGAATCTAGCATCTGTGATTGGTTTATTGTCTAGCGCTGGGAGGTGTGAGTGATGCATCCACCCAAGGGCAGGTATCCAGCATACAATATAAGAGAGACAAGGAGGAATGCTTTTTCTTTTTTGCCCTTTTTGGTCTTGTTGTTAGCAGCTGCCACAAACAGTTGCCATTTAGCCATGCCATGCTTCCTTGGAACCACCTGAGTATGGACAGAAACTTCCAAATACTGTAAGCTAGATAAATCTTTCCTTCCTTCATCTTGACAGCAATAAGAGAAAAGCAACCAAGACAGAATTTGGTACCAGAGGAGTAGGGTTATTGCTATGACCATACCTAACCATGTGGTTCAAAGGCATTTGGAAGTACCTGTGGAAAGAATGTGGAAAGGTTCAGAGATGTGACCTGAAAGCACAGAGCAGGAATGGCTTAGGCTGTTCTGTATGGAAGATTCTGCGCAGAGTTCAGGAGACCAGAAAGCCAGTAAAGACCAAGCTTGGGAGGTTTTGCTGGGAAGAAGGACTCCATTGGTTGATAGACTCCAGACAATGTATGTTATGGCTTGGCAGAAAATTTGTCTGCATTTTACTCATGTCCAGAGACTTTGCCAGAGACTGAGACTAAGAGAAGCAGACTAATTAATCTGGCAGAAGAAATTTCAAGTCAGTTGAATTTTGAGGCTGTGGAATGGCTTTTAGTCAGATTTATGTTGTGAACCAAGAGCAAAGAGCTCATCAAGATAATTTAAAATGTTGTGAGTTTGACCAAAGAAAAAACCTCCACTAAAGACATTGACTGCATAAATAGAGCTGAGATCTCTATTGTTGAGATGGAACAGGAGACTATAAAAGATGGCCTTAGGGTATCATAAGCAGCAGTGTATTCTCATTCTTTGCAACCTTAAAACTATGAAAGTGAAAGACTTTGCTCTGAAGAGAAAGCTGCAGAGTGCCATGTTCCAGAATGGCAGTGGAGGCCACTCTTGGTTCCAAAATGTCTGCACCAGATTCTAGAATGGTGGTAGCATAGAGAATTTGTTCCTCACAGTCGGGTTCCAAATTCCCAGTGATCCAGGCATTTTACCCTTGTAACCAAGAGAAAGGAAAGCCTGGCTACTGCTCCAACTGGCAGCAGAGCTCAGCATCATCCACGTGGTGCTGGTGTTAGGTAAATACAGAATGCAAGCGTTCTCAGGTTCAAAAAGCTCTCACCATGGTTTCAGAAGGCCTGGGAGGTCAGTCAGTGTGCCCCTGAGAAGGTAGCATGTGAGGCTGTGAATGTGAAGACAAAGGTGCAATCGAGAATCCAGAAGTTTGGAAAACCTAGGAATGTGGATCACCTAAGGAAACCTGTAAGGAAGGAGCAAAGCCAGCCCAAGAGAGAAGCTGTGGGCACTACCACCACCAAAAGTGCCATGAGGATGGAGACACCAAAGCTCTTTAGAGCTCAAAACCAGATTGCTTTAGATGCTGAACCTGGAACTCTAGGACTTAATGTTTGCCCTGCTGGATTTTGGACTTCTTTTGGTCCTATTCCTTTGGATCCCCATGTTTATATTCTTTGGAATGGTAGTGTTTATTTTGTGCCATTGAATGTTGGAAGTGTTTAACTTTGTTTTCATTTGTACAGGGAGTTAACAGGTTGCCTTAGATCCTGGAAGACACTTGGGACTTAAACTTCTCAGTAATGCTGAAACTTTTAGGACTTTTGCAACTCTTGGAGATGGACTAAATGTCTTTTGCATAAAAGATGTGCTTGAGTCTTTAGGGGACCAGGGGTAGATTGTTATAGCTTGTGTCTGGGTATCCCCCCCAAAGCCTCATGCAGTCATGGAGGCAACTGAATCTGGCATTTGTGATTGATTCATTGTCTAGCATTCAGATTGATGATGTGAGTACTGCATCTACCCAGGGGTGAGTAGCTGGCATACACCGTAAGAGAGGGAAGAAGACATGCTTTTCACCTTTTGCCCTTTCAGTCTTGTCGCTTGCAGCTGCTATGAACATTTGCCCCTTAGCCATGCCACCCCACCTTGGAATCAGCTGAGAATGGACTGAAACCTCAAAAAAACTGTAAATTAAGTAAACCTTTACTTCCTTCATTTTGGACATCATATATTTTGTCTCAGCAATGAGAGAAAAATAACCATGACAAGTACATGCACAATGTGGAGATTCATTTGGACTTGGATGTATATATTGACACTCTAGGCAGACACCAACTGAAGTTATTAGTGTAAGTATTGATTTGCAAGTTAACATCACAACCCAAAGTAAGTAATAAAGTCAGAGTATACAATGAAGGTACTAATCAACAGGTGTGACATACTGAAATCAGGGAATACCCACAAAAGGCAATCAGCATGGTGAAGACCCTAATAGCAAGGATACATAAGTTTCTCAGAATGTTCCTAATGAGGGGACGATTAGCATCACAGCTTCGGGACTTGGAATACTTAACTACAGAAGATCAAGCAGACAGGATAATTAAATTAGGAATCATCTGACAAGAGAAAAAAATAGAATCATAGATCATGAAATGAAGGTACAATTCAGTATTTAAACAAGACGTTAAGGAATGTTCAGCTTGATAATGGAATTCATAATGATAGAACAGCTATAGTTCTTTTGCTTCTTCCAGTATATTTCAAAAGGGAGTATTGTCAATATTAAGTGGGAGTGTTCTACATGCATAGAATTATTCTGAGCATTCCATAACATTTAACATCTCAAACCCTTCTGCTCAAAATCCAATAATGGTCCTGGGTGATTAGAACAATCAAACGCCCTCACTTAAAAATAATTTAAGTTGAGATCACCAAAATTGACTATATATGTTGGGAAATGTGCATACTAGTTTTTGATACATGTTTTAGTTAATAACCAAGGAAGATAGGAACTTACTGTTCCCATGTTATGAGAAAATTAAGATGCTTTTAGCAGATAGACCTTCTATATCTGATTATCTTTTGGTATGACTGACAACAGAGTACTTACAAGTTTCTTAGTTTCCATGGTCTATTCAGAAAACTGAGATTCAGTGTTGTTTCTGAGATTCTGACAATTACCTTCTCTAGAGTGTTCTCTGTGGCCTAACCATTTGCATTCTGCATCCTGTCTCCTGAGCTGAATTCCCATCCTTTCCCAGCTTCATCTCATTAAGACAACCTAATTTGATGTCCTAGCAAACTAGTGTGTGCTTTCTTACTGTCATCAGCCTTACAATGTGACTATGCTATATGTAAAATCTCCCATTGTAAAAAAATAAATTATTTAAGAATAGAGAAATGAGGCAACTTGCCAGAGATAAAAAAGTAAATGAAACAAGTCAAACTGTGAGTTATAATTTAGGTGGAAAATGTGCCACCCAAAGCCAATGTGTTCAGATATGGGACTTTTAAAAGGTGAGTTTTAAAGTCACCTTTTAAATGGGGTGCTATACCCATCAGTGCATTCATTAATCCACTGATGAATTCAGAGCTGACGGTGTTATTAGGAGCTGGGGCCTAATCCAAAGAGGCCGATTACAGGCATAATCTGGAAGGCTATGTCTCTCTGCCCTATTCCTCCCTACTCTTGGCTTCTTGGCTGAATATGAGATTTTCCATGCCTTTGTTTCCTGGGAGGTAGCCAACTTTAGACGGAATCCTCTGAAAACTATGAGCTAAAATTGATCTTACTTTCTTTAAATTGTGTCAAGAATTTTGTCTTATCATGGAAAGAGTGACTAAGACATTGTGCTAGTACTGTAATGAATATAAGGCTAAAGGGGGACTGATTGTGGCATTGTGCAAAGAAAATGTTTATGGTTTATATGTAAACATAGCCTCAGAAAAATATCTTTGTTTTGATTGTAAGTAGTATATCATAGAAAGATGGTATTTTTATCACAAGTTATAATTATATAATACTTCTTATTTATTGAAGAAGTGCAAGTGAGAGAATAATGCTGGCCAATAATTCATGAACTAGAATTAGACAGCAACATTTTGAAACATAAATTGATCACTTACTAATTTCATGTCATTGGTAAATTATTCAACATTCTATACCTCAGTTTCTTCATTTGTAAAAGAGAACAATAATAGTATCAACTTCAACTTATGCAGACTAAATACATTAATACATAAAACATAATTTGAGTGTTTCCTGGAACACAAAAGTTCTGTATAAATTTTAACAATTATTGTTATTATGAAACAGCTGCATAATTCCAACTCTATTACTTGTTATCTTAAAAAAGTCATTTTATTTCTGTATGTTTGTTTCCTTGTCACTAAATTTGACTTAAGAGCGAGTTCAGAAATTCTAACCGTAAAAATGCAAATTCATCATGATTTTTGTCCTACAAAAATCTTAATTAGATATATGTCATTGGGTGTATCGAAACAAGGGGACCAATCATTGCTTACACATTTCCTTTTGAACATCTTGCAATCTTTTTTTTATCATTATTTTTCTGAAATCCAAGCAGCAGTTATTTTTGGTTGTTTTTTGAATTAATAGGCTCTGTTAATGCCTTATAACAATTGTCCATGCTTTGGTCTTTGTAGCTACTCACCCAAGGAACATAAAATGCAGAGTAGCTATCATAAGCTGTTTGCTTAATGAGAAGGGGAAAGGATATAATGTTTGCAAGTACAACATGCTCAGAGAGATTTGGGTATTCAACTTGCTTATTGTCTAAGATACTTGCTAGTGCAACGTCTATGTTTTATGTCCTAATCTAAGACAGGTTTCTCTGCAAAATCCCACTTCAATTGCCGCATGTTTTTGCCTGTCAGCTGGATCTTTGGAATCCTGTCTAATAAAACACACAGGAGATTTTCCTCTCCTGTTATCACCAAAAGCACTATGTTATCTTATTTGGTGACACAGGTGTCTACTCATTTGTAAAATGACAGGAAATCTTCATTTTTAACTCATGCATGTCAACCAGCTGATCTTCCACTCATCATAAAAGTGTAACTCAAATGTTGCTTTAAGAACTATGAATTATTCTATTTATCATGAAATAATAAATTTGATAAAAGGGGAAATTTATATGTAATCAGTTAACAAATCCCATAAAATCTAGATATTACTGGTTATTCACCCACCAAAAATTAACAATATCTCTATTATATTTAAGATTCTGCTGGGTGTGAGGATTTAAAAAAATAAGAAAACATGAAAATATGGAAGCTGACCTTGAAGGGATCATGGTCCAAGGAGAGGAGACAGAAGGTGTACCAATTCTATGAGAATCCAAAAGATTCTAAGTACAAAATAAGAAGGAACGGGATCAAATTTTCTTTAGAGAATGAATGTTGTGGATGAAGATGTAATTGACAGTCTGTATGTGCATGAGACAGAGAGTGAGAGAGAGACAGAGACAAAGGTAGAGACAGAGACACAGGCAGACAATATAGGGTGGTCAAGAAATTAATCCAAAGAACTAATACATGAAATTAAAAAAATCCCAAATGAAGGCATTGATAGTTGATACAAAAATGGGGAATAGAGATAGTGAAGATCTTACAAAATACATTTAATAAAATGAATGACAAATTAGATGAAGAGAAATGTTGAAAAGAACTTACAAGTTTGTCCAAAATGAAGGCATTGATAGTTGATACAAAAGTGGGGAATAGAGATAGTGAAGATCTTACAAAATATTTAATAAAATGAATGACAAATTAGATGAAGAGAAATGTTGAAAAGAACTTACAAGTTTGCTCAGACAACAGAGATAAAAACTTTGAGGCACCTTACTATGTGGAACAAAAGCTCATAAAAGGCACCTGAGCCAAGTATAGAGATGGCAATAACAGTTAGAAAAAGCAGAAACCACTAAGCAGAGTGACATTTTTCCCAAGAGATATTTACAGCAAAGGAAAACAATAACAGAGAAACTTACTTTTTCTGAGAAATGAGCAAAACAAAGAACCCAAAGGGAGTCTGAGAATAAAAATTAGAACTACAAATTTCCATTAAAATTTTATTTAGGGTCAACCTTATGATGAAAACAATATTCAAATAGCATTTATTTGATAAAATTGTGGTCTGTGTCTTTATTCACACACAGTAAAAGAGAGGGGACGCATGCAACAAAGTCGAGTGTAAGTTCTCGGTGTTTTGCTGAGAACACTGAAAGTGAAAAAGTCTCATTGCCGTCTCTGCTTCGTTAACAGGGAGGAACACCAAGGTCAGACATCTGCTGAACTGGCCTTGCTCTAGTCCCAACAGCTTGTCTACATGGCTCACCTCTGGCAGTCTGTATTCCGGGGCTGGCTTGGCTCTGGGCCCAAACATGTGATCAATTTCCAGTTCAGCTACTCCTCACACTTGCACACTTTGTGAATATATTAAAAATCACTAACAGGGCTGGAGATTTATCTCAGTGGCTTAAGTGCCTGCCTGACAAGTGTGAGAAGGTGAGTTCGATCCCTGGCACGATAAATAAATGAATAAATAAATATCACTAAATACTTCAATAGAATTAATCTTATAGCATGTAAATTATATTTCAAGTAAAAAATAAATGATTGTTGCGGACTACAAACTCACAATGTCTAATTTTGCATATGTCCCTAAGGGATAAAATGGAGGCTTGAGATTATTAGTAGCACCCATTTGAGATTTCCATTGCCTCTTTAGGGATGCTCCATCCTCTCCCAACCACTAAAACTAAAACTAAAACTAAAACTAAAACTAAAACTAAAACTAAAACTAAAACTAAAACTAAAACTAAAACTAATCAATTGGGCAAGTTCCTTCTTAGCATACGATCATCTCTACCCTCTTGAGTCATTCAGGATTATATCTGTCCACTGAGGCATAAATCTCTGAATCTTATGCCACATTTGAATCT
Source organism: Dolichotis patagonum (assembly GCA_004027295.1). Classification (NCBI taxonomy): domain Eukaryota; kingdom Metazoa; phylum Chordata; class Mammalia; order Rodentia; family Caviidae; genus Dolichotis; species Dolichotis patagonum. The sequence continues at coordinate 15,654 of PVJX010030783.1, forward strand.
TTCAGTAGCCTCACCTATCACTGTATACATCTCCAAAATAGTGGCTTCTTGGAGTGTCAGCTCTGATCCATGAGGAGATGCTGACTTCCCAGGCACTCAGCAGGTATTACTGAAATTGTCTCTGTTTCATTTTTTTATCTTCTAGCCATACCTTTAGCACCAGCAGTTGGGAATCTTGAAGAGATTCCCATAAATGGTATCCATGTGCATGTAGACACAGATAAATACATATCATAGATATTATCAGGTAAAATATTTGTTCAGTGGAGAAAATGAGAGAAAAAAATAGTTAACAGATTAAAAAGGAAATGAAAGAAAAATTCTATGTTATTTATAGACTGGTTATAGGATTTCCATTAAGTGATTTCCATTTTTTTGTCACATGGCTTTCTATTTCAAATTTTGTAATTACTTATGTAATGAAAAAACACAAGTATAGTTTAGATTTACCAAACTGGCTATTAATCTCTGATTATGATCAAAGTATTGTTTATTTGTATATATAGGAGAGTTTTTAAGAAACAATTATTCTTAAGAGTAAAAATCCAAATATTGGGCCAAAGTTCCTTATGCTATATACAAACATGTCTTTCTTAAAAATCATTCTTAAATACTGCATCTCACTTCTACCATCTCCAATTTACTAGTCCATATCTATTAGTTATTTTTATTTTAAAGAAAAAAACAGTAAAAATAATGGTACAAAATTTCAAAATAAGATTGTAGGAGAGTAATAATGGTTAGTACATTGTATATTGCTTTCTTAAAATAGTTGCTCATATTTATAAGATATAGGCATGAAAAATTGATCAAACAATATAGACTATAAATTTTTTTCAATGAACTAATAGCGCTTAGTAGTATAATTATCTTAACTATTTTGTGTGTGTTTGAGTGTGTACATATATATTTTTTTCCTTTTCCCTTCCTTTTCTCCTTTCCCCCAAAATCCAAAATGTACACCAGATATTGTGAAATGGGAAGATACAGTGTTTTTGAAGAAGAAACTGATGTATTTTAAAAGGTGTTCACAGCCATCTCTGCCCTTGACCAACCATATTCCTTGCTCCCTCCTCCTGCCAGGGGCTACACTTTAACATTGTACTAACCGTGTGTGTGTGTGTGTGTGTGTGTGTGTGTGTGAGAGAGAGAGAGAGAGAGAGAGAGAGAGAGAGAGAGAGAGAGAGAGTTTTCTAAACCTTCAGGCACAGTTGGAGCCTAACTGCTTCTTCTCCTTCCCCCTCTCCTGTGTCATCACCCTGTAACTGGTGGCACCTATCTTCACCTCCCTCATCTTTGGCTAGATTTCCTACCTGACTGAAGCAGACTGGATGGCCAAAGCCATATGCATGTTGTGTTTGAGTTCCTTTTTTTTCCCACCACAAACTCCATAACAACCTTTGTAACTATCTTGGAGGCTCAAAAGTTACCAAGGGAGCTTCTCTGAGTCAGGCTAGTCAAATAAAGACTTTCTCCACCTCTCTGGTAGTGCACGCTTTCTTTCATGGTCTGAAAAAGTCTGATATTCTGTTTTCCACAACATTTTTATATACTAACAGAATATAAAATTGCTTAAAGAGAGTTACCTAGTTACAAGCATACCTGAGAAAACTTCAAATCTCTCTCTCTCTCTCTCTCTCTCTCTCTCTCTCTATATATATATATATATATATATATATATATATATATATATATAATTCCCTCACCACCCCACCATCATACATGAACATATAGATCTGTCTTATCCCTCCTGCCCCAATGTTTGGAATGTGATTGATTAATGGGGCTGCTATATTCATCAGTTAATCAGTCCACTGTTGAGTTCATAGTTACTGTGTTCAAAGGTAGAGCTTTGTAGAAGGGTGAGGGTTCTTGTGGACATGAACTGAAAAGGTAAATTCTTATCCCTGCCTCCTCCTTTCTCCCTGTTTTCTGAATGCTATGGCCTGAGCAGTTTTCCTTTTCATGCTCTTCCCCCATGCTGTTTCTGCCTTAGGGTCAGGCTTCTTCGGGCTGAACTCAACGGAAATTGCCAGCCAAAATAAATTTCTCTCTCTTTAAGTTCTGGGTGTGGGATATTTTATCCATGAGACAGGAAAAACTAATACAGTCTGTTTATTTACATAGGTTCTTGAACTTAGAGTTAATAAATCTACAGATTCCATGAACTGCTACTATGAAATGCTTGGGAAAAATTGTGAATCATTGTTTGGTTTTTAATGCAAAAGGAAATACAAAAAAGTCAGATTAACCAATTTGAAAACCCAGAAGCCCATATAAGATATGGCTTATCAAATTATTTAAAAACATATCTCACCATCATATTCTGTATCTTTATTGGCATAGTCCAGCTATAAATATATTAGTCAGTATGAGACTGGACAACAGTACTCAATACAATAAGACTATAGAATTTAATAGGAGGTGCTGTGAAAAAAATAGAAAGAAATAAATTGAAGAATCCAAGTAGTGTACTCAGGAGTTCACCACAATTCAAAACCAGAAGACTATCAGTTTTCAATAGAAAGCCAGTAGCATCCTTAACCATATAATTTCACTACATAATAAAGGACATTATCCATTTCAAAAGGGTTGTTTGAAACATAAAAACAAATAACTCCTAAGTGTCACTATTTCTAGTATCACCCTGTCACCCCTTTGAAGACTTCCTTGTAAACTTAAGCAGAGTAAAATGTTCCCTCTTTCCTGTGAACATTCAGACTAATAAGTACTTTTGTGTTGTATTTTCAGTCATTGCAATAACCTTTACACTGTCTTCTCTAAACAACTCAAGCACCTTCAGGACAGACACAAGAATTTATTCAGATCTAGGCCTATGCATCTACCATACAATAGTTGCTAAGTTTTGGCTCAGAGAATAAATGATTGGAAAATGGTTTTAATAATTAACATTTGCGCATTATATTTTATGGAACACAATGTCTACATTTCCTGCACCACTGAGTATAATTATAGCTGCCATGATTTGGCCCAACAGAAAGGATGACTTGTGGGATAACAAATGTTCAATATCCAAGTAGTTATTTTCTTGTTTTGTGTCCATGGCAGGTATCTTTAATCAAAGAGAAAGCTTGTACCATAGAATTGAAATGGACCTTCCGAACCCTTCTCATCTCTGTCTTAGAGAGCCACTGCCAAGCAATGTGTTGCAATAATAGTAACCAACTTATATTTCCTGATCTTCTAAACACTCTCAGAGTAACCCTTTCTTTGGGAACCCACTAATTTTCAAGATTTCCAAGTACAGTTCCATATACTTGTTCAACTGTATATGAGTTCTCTAAAAACATATTCATACTGTTTATACATTCTTGAATTCTTCCACAGTGTTACATTAAATGTCATCGTAGTGATACTACTTGTAGCCAGAAATTAAATATTTTAGTATTAGACTATTACCTGTAGTTACTATTTTTAACCATAGGACACAGATTCCATTGAAGAAAATTACTGATTTTACTTCTTATAAGGATCAAGGAGAACAAAAGGAACATAAATGCTTGTGAGTGAGACTCTTGAACTATCCCTCTGCTGGCAAGATCTGCCAGCAAAGAAACTGCTAGCTTGGCTGTGCAGAGCAGGCCCTGCTGACTGATTTAGCAAGGAAGGAACCTTTGCATTCCAGTAGGTGTGAGATAATCCTCTTCCTGCTGCTCTGAACCATCTGATCCACAGGCCAGAACAAAGGAAGCTGAGTTCTTTAATTGAGGCAGTAACAGACAGAACAAGAAAGGCTTTGTGGCAGAGCACACTGAGAAGACAACTAAAATAACTACTCCCTGCAAAGCCAGAATTTGTGAGTCCTAGAAGGGGGCCTGCAACAGCTCTCATAATGGTAGAGTCCCTGATTAGACACTCTGGGCCTGCAATAAATGCAGAAGTATGTTTAGAGGTCAAGAAAATGCACGTATCATTAGTTTGTCTACATCCCTTGCTGGTGGTGAGAACCATACTGTGACTATAAGAGAATGCCAATAAGTGTCAATAATTCCAGTTAGTTTTTGAAAAGTAAAAATAAATAAATAAATAAATAAATAAATAATTTTTAAAAACCTAAAATTCCATTTCCCCCCCCCCAAATTCAGTGTGGTCACAGTAGCAAAATCATATATGCAAAATCTTTTTATGGCTAATTTACTAAATGAAATTGGCACTATATGTGGATTTTTAAAATTTAATTTAAAAATTTCTACTTTATTCACTGTGAAAGCAGCCATTAATTTTTTTAAAAAAGGATAAAGATAGAGTTTCGTGTAGAACTGTAGAGAGTTGGTGACCAGGAAACCAGATGCTGAAGCAGTAGGACATTGAGCATCTGGCTATCTGAGCAGAATACACGGCAGTGAGAAGAATCAAAACCATCATCTGCTATTACTAGACTCATGGGTAATGTGATAGGGAATTTTAAAAATCTGTGTGTCTTGCTGGGCACAGTCAGCTTTCAGTATCTGTGAGTTCCACATCTAGAGATTCGATCCTGCATAGGTCGAAAATATTTGCAAAAAATTTTGGTCCTGTATTGAACATGAACATATTATTTTTCTTGCCATTTTATACCTAAGCAATATAGTATAACAACTGCTATGGTTTATATCTAGATTCTTTACCCCTACACTAATAGGTGGGACTTTGGGGAGATGACTGGATGTGTTTCTAGTTGGGTATGATGTTAAGAGGTAAAGTCTGCTGAGAGGAGGTGGGTCACTGTGGGTGTGCCCTGGAAGAGCATATATCCCTCATCCTCCTTTGATCACTAGCTTCTTCCTAACTGCCATGTTATGAGCTCTTTCAGCTTTGCCATGCCTGTCTGCCATGCTGCCCTATCTCAGAGGCACTGAACTATGGGTTGAAATGTCTACAAAGTGTATGAGCCAAAATAATTCTTGTTCTAACTTATGGATATGGGGTATTTTATCCCAGCAATGAAAAAAATATATAGTTTTTCAATTGTATCAGATATTTTAAGTAATCTAGAGATGATTTAAAGTATACTGTACAGACATATACAAATACTATGACATTTTATAGAAGGGACTTGAACATCCCTAGATTTTGGTATTTGCATACAAGTGTTCCTAGACTCATCTCTCACAAATACCAAGAGATGACTGTACTAGGAATAACAGCAATGTTAATAATAATTAATATTTAGTGACCTATGTTCTTGGCTTGGTACTTCATATCCTTTATCCAAATAGATTCTCAAATGAAATGTAGCAGGTAGGTATTATTATCTAAAATTTAAGGATCAAAACATATACTTAAGGAGGCTAAGTGATACACTCATTATCACCTTACTAATAATCAGAGTGACCAGAATCACATTGCAAAGTTATCATATTTTCTTCAAGATTCATCAAAGGCAAAATTAATTCTCATCTATACTGCGCACAAGTAGGAAGAAAATATCACTGCTCTTTCTTCTCTCCTAAAGAAAAAAGAATGTTATAAATAACCCTCTCCCAACACACACACACACACACACACACACACACCTCCTTTTCCCAGAAAGTGACTCTGAATCCATTTCTTAAATTTAAGGAATGTCATTTTAAAGGAACTTTATATGGTATCATATTCACCACTTTCTTGCTTAATGTTAGATGTTTCAGTTCACAGGAAAATGAAGTACACAAGAAAATGGCAAAATGTGGCTATGTCTACACACTGCCAGTCCAGCGCACCAACCTACAATGTGGATGCTACCTCCTTGCGTAAAGTTCAAAGACAGCCCATGTGATGAGTCAAGTCTGGATCATAACTCAACTAAGTACTTTAACCTCTATTATTGAAACCCTAATCATAGAGGTGATAGAATTATGTCTTCAAAGAGCTCAGGTCTCAAAAGGAATGTTAGAGTCTGACATTAAAATCTCTACTGATTTGAAAAGAAGCACTTATTTCCAGGAAACCTTGGTAAACTGAAATGGTAAATGTGACACCCAAAATAAATAAAACAGGCAGTAGAGAGTTTGAAAAGGATTTGATGAGAGTATGCGGCTTACTGCTCACAAAAGATTAAGGGTCTTCAAATCCAAACATAAAGTTAATGAAGTGAACCTTTCTTTTGATTTGTAGATAGGACTTTTATTGTTATTTCAAAAGCAGATACAGTATTAGGAGAGAAGCATCAGACAT
>PVJX010030784.1:0-21784 GCA_004027295.1 Dolichotis patagonum
CATGTGAGGCCTTGATTGTAGTTAAATATTCTCAGGGAAGACTTCCTTTATTCTGTTTTCTCAAAGCCAAGTGCAAGATAGGAAAGCTTTTTTCTAATTTTGCTTTCCTTTCATTGAAAGTGACTCAATTTCTTTTAGTTTCAGTAATTTGACTTGAGTTTTTTTTCTTGTCTGATTGATGCAGGTTCTTAGTTTTTTCACTTAAGATTGTGACCAACAGGACCTGTGAGAAGTCTGAGGTTAGCTGTCAGGATAAGCACTGTTTCTTCAGAGCATTCAGATTTTCTTAACACTTTTGCCCTTTGGTATTCTTGAGGTTTTCCTAGGATTTTGGGTATTCTATGAGATAGGATGTATATTTTATCCAAAAATTTTAGAACTCCTGTATGCCTTTTAAAATTGGTTCATCTAACCCACAGTATTGTTGGAGATAAGGAAAAACTTGTAACTATTATTCACATGGAATTAATTTGAAACCCTCAACTTTCCTGACTCGGTGAGATTACTTCACAAAGCTCGTAATTCTCATGCATATTTATATTTTCTCAAATCTCTTTTGCATTTCTTTTTTCTATTTTGCCTACCTCCACACTAGTTATCTTTCTGTTTTCACTGATGTCTTTTAACTGTTGCAAAATATTTTCATGAAAAATAGAAATAGATCAATACAACAAACAATAGTTTGTGGATAGGCAGTTTTTCTTTTTTAAACTAGGAATCAAACTCAGGACTTAGTGCTGAGCTATAATCTCAGCCCCCAAATATTTTTAAAAGCATGTTTTTATCATATTGCATATACAGTGCATTTTTACATATATTATTTTTGGTTTTTTTTCCAGAGTATAGGTAGCATAGATGTTCTTTTGTGGCCAGAAAGTGACTCCCAAGATATTTAAGCCTAGACTAACCCCTAGTTTAGTGCTCTTATGCTTGAATCTGAATCAAATAAGTTGAGTATTTGTAATATTTTAGGAAGAAAAAAAAGAACAGAGATTATAAACCCTATATTGAAAATCCCCTAAAATCATTCTATCAAGCTATTTTCTTAATGAAGATGGATGTCCTGAAATTGATAGAAAATATACCATCTCAAATACAATATTTAACATGTGAAGTATTTTTATTCTAATTTCTGGGAAGTTTATTTGTGGCAAACAATTTTTTATCAATTCTATTTAGAGCATACCATTTGATGAGCATTCTGTACAATAAGCTTTTTGGCTGTGATTATTTAACTTACATTTAATAGTCAAGAACTGATTTACTTGCTTAAATGTAAGATTTTTCCAAAATTAAAGCAAATGATTTAGAGAAGAAGAGACCCACAGGAACATTATAATCACTTTCAAACAAAATGAGCAAAATTTTTCATAGTATTTAATAGAAATATCACTGCTGTATTTGAAAAGGTTTATTCATAAAATGCTAACATCAGAGTAATCTGTATGACTGTACATCATTAAAAGCTGAGATGCAGATGATTAGAAGGGAATTTTTTTGTGTAACCTACATTGACAAGAAGCTGATCCTTTGCTACACTGCTCCAGAGCTTATTCCCCTGAGTAAAACTTCTAGTAAGTGAAAACATTTGCATTGGCATAGATAATCATACCTCAAGGGGGAACAGTGGTTTGTTGGAAGCAATTTTTTTCAAAACCACTGAGCTTCCCAGAAATACAGAAAAACTATGCTTGTATTTGATATTATGAATTTTAGCATTCATATAGCTTTAAATTATTAAACTTCTATATCTATTAAAGAAAGAAAAAATAAAGTTAATGTTTACTAGTCTGCTTGGAGCTAAAATAAGCTAGTTATTTTCGTGTATCTCAAAGTGACTATTATATGACTAATTACAAATATTAAAAAATGGGAAAGTTAAGATTTTTGTAAAATAATTGTATAAAAATTAAATGTTTTATTATGATAAAATACAAGTTAATTTTTTGTACACAGCACCATCCTTTAAATGAAGAAGAGTTTTCTTATTGAATTTATATTCCTTTCATGATATTTATTTGACACAAATTTATAACATATATCCTGAACTAAAAAGGAATTCTGCTTTCTTCTCCAGAAAAGAACATCAGGTAGAAATAGAAATTTTTACTTGATTTCTTGTATTTTAAATCTCTACAATATATACTTGAATTTTAAACATGATTTCTGTAGTTAAGGTTTCCGCTCTGCTATTAAATGAATACTGGTGGACTGATGCATTAATAATATTATGTTGAGTTCAGACCTCCTGTTTCAGGGACTTAGGTTTTCATTAAACCAAGAGCATACTGAATAATTATGAGGGTTCCCTTTTGTACTGATGTTCTATGTGAGCTGCAGCAGTTTGAGAAGCTCTACCTTGCACAAAAATTCTTCCCATAGGCTTGAATAGATACTATAACTACCCTCTGTTTCCCTGCTACTTCAATTATGTTCTGTTGAAAGAGCCAGTATCCACCTAGTAAAGCCCTTCTTTTACACCCCCTTTAGGTGGTCTTTAAATTATGCACCTGGGGCTGCACCTGAGTGTGTGAATGCATTTTAACAAATATACAGAAAGGTGCTATCTTTGGTGGTATCTCAGTTCATCAACTTAATTCATTTCATGATTCAAGGAAAGAAGGCTGTAGTTGTGTTCATAACCCAATGCTGAGCTCAAGAACAGAAGCAAAATTATGCAAAAATCATCTATCCAAGAAGTGAATTGTTGGTAAACAAAAGCAGTCATGAACCAAAGTATTGCTGTACAGTATAAAAATGAATTTATATGAGGCTAATCACAATCTAAGATTCAATATGAAGCTAATCACAATCTCCAACTGCACTAAATCTTCCTCTGGGATATCTTCACTCAGTAGAAACCTTGGTTTATCCAGGCTCTTCCTGAACCTTTACATATGTTAGAAAACTTATGAAAGAATTTGGGTTTGGTCCTGATTGTACTCCATATGTAAAATACAGGATAGAACTAGAAAAAATAAAAATACAACTCATTTAAGATAAAGTAGAAGTTTCAAAATGATTAAATACAAACTGTTCATCACCACAGTCTATGTGACCCAGTTGAGAAGTGTGAAGGGTGGCCCCTCCTATTGTCATTGAATCACCCAGGCGAACAGTGCTAGAAGGCTCAGAGAATGGCCCCTCTTCTCAATGCCGCCATGACTGAGCTGAAAGGACTGTGAAGGCCCAAAGACCAGAGGGAACACCAGTGACATAGCAATGTCTGAACTAGGATTCACAGAACAGAATGGTGGGTCTAGTGGTGTGAAATGTCTGAAGAAACAAGGACAATACAAGCCAGCAGGTGGTAAGTTAGGTGAAACAGCATTGTGCCTTGGGGCAATGACACAATGACAGGAGGACTAGAAGTAGGTGGGTGGGACTGACCCTGTTCTCTCTTTTTTCTTCTTTTTCTCTTTTTCTTTTCCTTTTTCTATCTTTTCTAAGTAGCTGGGGAAACTCCTATTATGGAAAACTAATTCCAAACCCAGAGACCAACTTCAGATAATCCCTTGCTTGCTCCTTCACTGTTTTTCTGCTGTAATTTTCTCTAGTTTCTCAAAGTTTGTGTGGCCATCCTTTGTCCTCCAGCCTTGCTTCTACTTTCTTCTGTTATCTCTGTTTTATCTACCATTCTTCTTTAATCTCCTCACCACAGGGTAAAACCACTCTACCTAAGGAGAAACACTTTGAATACAAGATTCCAATTTATAATTGGTTCTGTCATATAAATATATATTTTGCTCCTATGGTTTAAATTCAAAATTAATAGTTCCATAATTTGTCATTTCTTAACTGTGCTTGATGCTATCATTATTAATAATTATACTACTTAACTAGGAAGTCAAATCTGTTGTAATCTGTTGTTTTTACTTCTATAACATACTGGAAAGCTCTGGGATAATAACCTCACCACAGACCAGCAACAAACAATTGGTGACTGAACCAAACAGATACTAATATCTCATTCTTGATTAAGTGGAAAGGTAGAATCTTGGGAGAGACACAAATCAAGAACCTCCTGTGGCCCTGAGGCAAGGCCAGCAGATCACTGTAGCTGCTGGTTTCAAGCAGGAGCCTAAAGAGAATTCTTTCTGTGGTCTGTTGGCCATTTCTGAACTTTGGAAATAGAATGGTCAATTCATCAAAAGAAATACAGGTGAGTATGGCAGACTTTGGGGGGCTTGCAGCGGGGAGACTCGGGGTGCTGGGAGAACAAGGAACTCCTCCCCTCTTTGGGGGGCGGCTGAGAGTGTGGCAGACTTTCTGAGGGCAGAAGGAGAGAGACCCTGGCACGTCGGGACCTGCACAGTGCAGTTGACTCAGGGTGCTGGGAGAACAAGGAGCTCCTCCCCTCTCTGGGGGCAGCTGAGAGTGTGGCAGACTTTTGGCAGCCCCAAGGAGAGAGACCCCAGCGCATTGGGACCTGCACCATGCGGTTCACTTGGGGTTCCGGGAGAACAAGGAACTCTTCCCGTCTCTGGGGGGTGACCGTGATCCTGCCTGCATGTGGGCTGAGAATCAGACATCTCACGTCATCCTGTCCCCCATGCCATGTCCCCCCTCTCCTTCCCCTCTGCCTAGCAAGTGGGAGCCAGTGAACTACACATCTTGTGAAAAGATTGGCTGTGTTATTTAGTATGAGCTCTCCATATGCAAAGATAAGGACAACCATTTGGGAGAAAACAAGAGACAATATGACAGATAGTGAAGATCTCTGGTTGTCTAGCCTTGAAATTTATGCTTTCTTATGTCCCATTCTGTTCTGTTTTGTTGTGTTTAATTTTACCCCCTTTAAAATAAAAATTAAAAAAATTTTAAAAAAAGAACCTCCTGTACACAGAAGACATCCTTAAGGAACAGACGTTTCATAGAAAGGAATTGATGCCAGTGATATAGCTATAGCTACTACTACAAAAACTTACAAAGATCACCATAAAACAAAACAGAACTTTTCAAAACAAAAATGACAAGATAGGGGGCCAGGGTTTAGCTCAATGGAACAAGTGCCTGCCTGGCAAGCATGAGGTTGTGAGTTCAATCCCTGGTACAAAAAAAAAAAAAAAATCCAGGAGCAAGATGTAATCTCAGACCTCCAGCCTAACCAGAGCAACGAGTCCAGGAGATAGTGTGATAGAGGAAAATGGAAGACACACACTGAAAATTCTGAAATGAGAGCAACTGAAGTAAACAAATATCCATGAGGCTAAAGAGGAAATAATATCAGAAATAATCTCTCAGGAAAAGAAGAAATGTCAACATTAGTGAAGAAATTGGTCAGAAAATCTACAATTGAGATAGATAAAAAATAGATGGTGATAGGAAAAAGGTAGAAACTAAATGATCAATATAGAGAAACAGAATGCCTGAAACATTTAAATAGATATCCAGGAAATTAAAAACTCCACTGAAAACTGGCAAGACTACTTGAACAAAACAAAAGATAGACTTTCATACCTTGAAGACAGCATCATGGCAAGTGATCTAGAAAGGAAATCTTTCTGAAAAATAACAAGGAATCAAAAAATAACAACTCAACAGTTGCAAGGTGATGCAAAGAAAAGCAATATAAGTTTAATACGTGTTGGGCTGGGGATTTAGCTCAGTGGTGTAAGCGCCTGCATGGCAAGCGCAAGGTCATGAGTTCAATCCCTGGTACAAAAAAAAAATAGTGTTTATAAGTTTAATAGGTGTCAATGAAAAGCAGGAGTCAACACAAATAACATAAAAAGATTATTTGCAGAAGTAATAGCAGAAAACTTACTAAACATGGGAACAGAATCTGACACATAGATAAGTGAGGCATATAAAACTCCAGTTAACCATTATAAAAATAAATCTACACTCAGCCATATAATAATCAAGATCTCAGATATTCAGAACAAGAAGAGAACATTAAAAACTATTAGAGAAAAGAAACATTATCTATAAAGGAGAGCCCATCAGATGCATTGAAGTCTTCTCAGCTCAAACCCTCAAACTAAGAACTTGGAGTGGTTTGTCAAGTACTGAAAGAAAACAAATTCTAACCTAGACTGATGTATCCTGAAAAACTAGTTTTCAAAAGTAATGGAGAAATAAGATGCTTGCATGACAAAGAACAACTGAAGAAATTCATCACCACCAAATTAACCCTACAAAGACCACTAAAAGATACCCTAGACAGAGAAAAAAACCACCACAATTGTATGATCAGCAGCAGCGAGGAACAGCTAAGAAGTGCAAGCAATTAAACAGAAGGAAAAAGGAAAGTATAAACAATAGGAAAATGTAATACCAAAGAAGCCAATACATACCAGTTACAAACATTAATGTAAATGGCTTCAATTCATCAATCAAAAAACCAGACTGGCAGAATGGGTCAATAAACAAGATTCAACAATATGTTGTACACAAGAAACACATTTAACCCAAAAATAAATTCACAGACTGAAAGTCAAAGGATGGAAAATCATATTCCATGTGACAGGAACCCAGAGTAAAGCAGTGGTAGCTACTGTATTTGCAGACAGTGTGAACTTCAAACCAAGAATGATCAAAAGAAATAAAGTCACTACATACCTGTCAGAGGAAGAGATAACAATCATAAATATGTATGCACAAATACAGAACCACCCAAGTACACAAGACAAATATTAATAGACATGAAAAATCAGATGAGCAATATACAATTGTAATCCATCTTAATGCCCCATCTAGAGATACCTCAACTAGAAAAAATAAAGAAATATCACAAATGAGACAAATCTGTGAATGTATGGACTTAGTAGATGTTTACAGAGTGTTCCAATCAACAACATCAGAAAAAGCATTCTTTTCAGCTGCACATGAGATGGTCTCTAAAATAGACCATGTACTAGCTTACAAAACATACTTAAGTAATGCAAATAAACTAACATTATCCCATGCATATTATCTGGCCAAACTGCAGAGATAATTCAAAATTAACAACAAAAAACCTGAAAAAACTCCATAAACAAATAGAAATTAAATAACACCCTCTTGGACAACGAATACACCACAGATAAAATGAAAGAAGAAATTAAACAATAACTACAATTAAATGAAAATGCACAAAAAAACATAACACAATATATGTGAGCAATGAAAGCAATCCCAAGAAGGAAATTTATAGCAGTGAATTCTCACATCAGGAAAACAAACCAAGCACTGATAAACAATCAAATGTTATATTTCAAGCTTTTAGAGAAAGAAGAGCAAATCAAACCCAAAGATCATACAAAGGAAGCAATTATAAATATCAGAGCAGAAAACACTATTGAGCCTAGGAAAACAATACAGGGAATTACTGAATGGAAGAGTTGGTTCTTTGAAAGAATAAATAAAATCATAAACTCTTAGCCAACCTAATCAAAAAATGGGGTAAAAAGTTTCAAACTCATGCATTGAGGAATGAAAAAGTTGAAATAATTACAGATCCTGTGGAAATTTGGAAGATAGTCAACACCTGCTTTGAAAATCCTTACCCACATAGGATGCAAAACAAGAAAAAATGGATGGATTCCTACATATACAGCAATTATCAAAGCTGAGTCAAGAAGATATAAAAATTCTGAGTAACGCAATATCAGCAAATGAAACTGAAAATACATCTAAAAGTTTATCAACAAAGAAAAGTCCAGGTCCTAGTGAATTTATGGTTGAATTCTGCAAGAAATTTAGAAAATATTTAATTCCAACACTCTTAAAATTATTTAATTGAATTGAAAATGAAACAGTATCTCCTTAACTATTCCTGGGGTCAAATATTACCTTGATACCAAAACCAGGCAAAGACCCAACCAAAAAAAGAGTACTATAGGCCAATCTCCCTAATGAACTTAGATGAAAATATCCTCACTAAGGTAACTAGCAAACAGAATGTACAAATCATCAAGAAGATAGTACACCATAAAGAAGTTGGATTCATTCCAGGAAAGCAGGTGCAGTTCAATATAGGCAAATCAATAAGTAGATTGCAATAGTAGACTAAAGAGAAAAATCTTAATAGATGGAGAAAAAACTTTTGACAAAGTCTAATACTCGTTCATGGTTAAAAAAAATAACCTACAGAAAAATCAGATTAGATGATCTTTATCTCAATCTGACAAAAACCATCTATGACAAACCAACAGCCAACATCATTCTAAACTGACAAAAACTGAAAGCTTTCACTCTAAAATCAGGTAAAAGGCAAAGATATCCACTATCACCATTCCTGTTTAATATAGTTCTGGAAACAACCAGAGCAACTGGACAAGACAGAGAAATTTTTAAAAAATAAGGATGGGAAAGGAAGAAGTTAAATTATCAATTATTTGCAGATGGTATCATATTCTTCACAAAAGACCCCAAAAATTCCAGCAAAAGACTTCATAATGTAAAAACAAAATTCAGTAGCGTATCTGGATACAAAGTCATTCAAAATTCAAAAGCATTTCAGTACACAAACAACAAACTCAGTGAGAGACATATTAGGATCACCACAGACTTTACGTAGCATCCAAAAAAATGAAATACTGGGGAGTAAATTTAACAAAGGAAGCAAAAGAGCTATACTTTGAAAATTACAGTACTCTGAAAAGGAAACTAAAGAGGATATTAGAAATTGGAAAATTATCCCATTCTCATGGATGGGAAGATCCAACATAGTGAAAATAACCATACTCTCAAAATCATACATATTTAAAACAATCCTGATTAAAATAGTATTATTGTATCTCCCAGAACTAGAGAAAACCTTCCTCAATTTCATTGGAACCAGAAGAAAACTGTAATAGTATGCAATTCTGGGCAAAAAGGGAAGGCAGAAGCCAATATAATCCTTGACTTGAAATTATACTAAAAAGCTGCTATGATAATGCCAGCATGGTATTGGCAACAACAACAAAAGCAGACCTGAGGATCAGGGAACAAATTAGAAGATGCAGACACAACTCCAAATATACTAAGCCACCTTATCTTTGACAAAGCAACCAAACACATTCACCCAAAGAAAGATAGCTTCTTTAGTAAATGGTACTGGAAAAACTGTCTACATCCTGAACAGTAAAAGTAGACTCATGTCTATCACCATGCACTACAGTCAAAAGGGATCAAAGATCTAAATGTTTAAACAAACACTACATCATTTGGAAGATCCAATGGGTAGAAGTCTTGAAGACAAATTTGTAGGCAGCAAGTTCATGAACAAAGCTCAACCTGAACAGGAAATATTTCAAAGAATCAACAACTGAGACCTCATCTTATTAAAAGGCTTTTGCACATCAAAAGAAATCACCAAACGAGTGAAAAGACAACCTACCGAGTGGGGAAATATTTTAGCCAATTGTTCCTTAGACAAAGGATTTCTATCTAGATTATATAAAGAAGTGAAAAAAATAAGACCCAACAAATTCAAATACCCAATCCAATAATGGGTATCTAAGAAGGATACATAGTTCTTTGATGAATAAATAAAAATGGCAAATAAATATATGGAAAAAACTTCAATATCACTGTCATTTGAGAGATGTAAATTAAAAAAACACTGAGATTCCATCTCACCCAAGAAAGAATGGCTATCATCAAGAAATCAACCAATAACAAATGCTGGAGGAGCTTTTGGAAAAAGGAACCCTTCTCTGCTGTCAGTGGGAATGCAGACCCATGCAACTACTGTGGAAATAAGTATGGAGATTCATCAAATCTAGAATTAGAAGTCCCATTTGACCCAGCTATTTTCTCCTGGGCATCTTTCCAGAAGAATTAAAAATATCATACCACAGCAATATATGTGCACCAATGCTAACAGCAGCACAACTGGTAATAGCTAAGTACTGGAAACAATACAAATGACCAACAACCAAGAAATAGATAAAAAAAATGTGGTATTTTTATACAGTGGAGTGCTACTGAGCCATGAATAAGACTGATTTGAGACTTTTATAGTTAAATGGATGCAACTTGACACCATACTCAGTGAAATAAATCAGACTCACAAGTGTAAACATTGTATTCTCTCCCTGGTATGAGAAACTGAAAAAGGCCTTAAACTTGTGAAAATTATTATGGAATGGGAAGTAATTGTTAAAATGGAAAAAGAACTTGGATGGGGGAAAGAGGAAGGGAATGAATAAAAAAGAGTGAAAAAATGCAAGTTGGTTATATTGTTAGTATCGCTTAATTCAGAGGAAAAAGTTTGTGCTAATGTTAATTGGAGAATTTTTCATGCTTGTGTCTTGTACTCTGAGTAGTTTAAAGATAACAATATGCAATGTATTGTCTATTGTTATTCTCCCATCATCTTGTTATGAAATTTTGTTGTACCCTTTTACAATAAGGTAAAAAAATAAAATACTATTCAATTAATTTAATTTTTTCCTTAATTATATATGAGATTTGGTTTATGCAGATTAATATGCAATTCATTCTACATATTCAATGTATCTTTACCTTTCAATGTTTATGAAGTTTAATCAAATTATAATTTTAAAATGAAGTGATAGATTAGAAACTCAGCAAAGTAGTAAAATTAAATTATGAGGCTTTCCTTAGGAGAAATTAATCAGCAGAGTATGCACTCAACATCTTTATCAAATGGCACTTTCTCTAAATTTTTGGTAAATAGTCTTATGGTTAAACTTGGAAACAGAGATCACAAGTATATTCAAACATTTAAAAGATAAATATCAGTTATCTACCTATTGACTCATAATCAAAATAACATACCAACAAAAATGTACAAAGCCATTTCAGATAGTAGACTTCTGAGTATTAATATAGTCCATAATCTATAGTTAGAAAGGAAAAGTTTGTTCACTGACAGAAAACTTTGCCTTGATTCTCAGAGCAGGAATTCATATTATTTAAAAAATACATTTGTCATATGTAGAAGTTAAAAAGTGGGCCCACACATGGGTGCTCAATACGCTTAGGTATTAGTGGATTAGATCTGTATGCCACGCACATACTCAGATCAGATACTAAGGATTAAAACTAATTCTAGTGTTTGGCCATTAGCTATAGACACTAAAAGTAAGTTTTATTGTAATATGAAAATGAATTAATGGAGAAAGAAGTTTTGACTTAGCATTTGTGGTCTTATTGGGGTTTTTTGTTATCTCTGGAAGAATTTAAAATGCTTGCTTTATAAAAATGGATTTAAAATAGCCTGAAATATTACAATTAGGAACCTAAAGCAATTAAGACAAAAATATAGACTTTAGTGGAATAGATTTAAAGAACAAGGGAAATGTTAGAAAATAACCAGGAACTTTGATTAAATACTAATACAAAAATTAGTATGTTTAAGAGTTACAAGACACATTCAATACTTGTCTAATTCTTTTATTTGAGAAGTAGCTACAATATTATTTCTATCATTCTGAATACAATCCATGAAAAATACATGGTAACATCTTAAAATACTTTTTTATCATTCATTTGCCAATTCTTAATTCCTTGAAACTTTGAAACATGAATAATAACAAACCAAAAGAAAAATCTCTCTGTAGTTGGAGCCAACTTAAATTGTTGATGTACTCCAAAGATAGGTGAGACATTTTGCTGTATATAATGGATACAAATGAGAATATAGATTTTTGTAAACATTCAACCAGTCCTGATTATCATAACTTGCAAGCTTGATATTTCTAACATTATGAGTGAGCTGGTGGGACACTAAACTTTGGAATGACTTACAACAATTATTATGCTAAAGAAAATGATAATATGGTACTAGAGATCTGGAGAATTAGTCTACCACAAATCCAACAATGGCTATAAATACCTCTGGTTGTCTCACTATTGTCTCTCCAAACCACAATCATCCAGCTATTCATGCAGTTGAATACAGTATTCATCTGTTATTCTGTCTCAAACACCAGCCCTTTGTCTTCAGCAAGAGTGTACATTCCCAGAGCCATGGTACTGAAAGATTCAGTAATCCTCTAGAAGCATGGGCTTCACCTAGAAAGTTGCTAGAAACACAGAATTGTGTGTCAGACCTCAGACCTGCTAGAAAGAATCTGTCTGCCTTTCAGTAAGATCCTCCTATGATTCCCATGCACACTGGATTTGAAAGCACTTTCTTAAGACATACAGACCAAGTTGTGTACTTCTTTTATAATTTCTACATTAAGTTCACAAATTCTATATGCAGTGAAGAAATAGTATCTTTAAGGGTATTATTTTAGTTTACTGTCAATTATACAAAGCTTATTATTTAAAAGTACCTGGGAATATGTGTTCATTTTCATCTCCTAGACATACCATATTCTTGATAAAGTTAAATCTGAATAACCTTGGAGAAAGAAATTCCATGTGGTTGAGAAGAATAGAGAAAGATAATCAACTTTTTCTCTGGATTTACGAAGAGGTAAAATGACTTTCACTTAAAAAGGGAAAAAAGGGACTAGGGATTTAGCTCAGTGGCATAAGTACCTTCCTTGCAAGCACGTGGTCCTGAGTTCAATCTCGGGTACCAATAATACAAAAAGTGAAAAAAAATTTTGTTACAACAATTTTTTTTTTCTCGGTGCCAGGGATCGAACTCATGACTGCACACTTGCAAGGCAGGCATTTATGCCCCTGAGCTAAATCCCCAGCCCCTTGTTACAACATTTTATGTATAGAGGCAGCAAATTGTGAATGTCAAATTCAGAGATTCACAGCCTCAGCCTGCAGCCTTTCTTGGCAGAGTTTGTTGATGACAAGTTGCAAGAATTTGGAAGAATTATTTAAATCTTATAAATTTCAGTTTCCTCCATAAGAATATAAAAATTAAAAATAAAAAAGCCTCTACCCCATTAGTGGTTAATAATGGTGACATTTAAATATATTGAGTTGCACTTTTCAGTGTGCTGCTTATGAAGAAGTGTGGTACATATCGATTGTTTCAACTTCATGTAAAAACAGGAAGAGCTCACCTAAAGAAGCACGCAATTTTATCACTTTCTGCATGCTGTAAGCTGTCCCCTGACAAAGCTATTGCTGCATAACCTCTTCAGGTTTTGAGCATTCTTATCTTTTTTCCCATTACAAGACCTGAACTGCAGGCACGTGTGTGGTGGTATGGTATCAGAGCTGCGCAGACATTCCTCATTACTCTAGTGCCAAACATGGAGGTCAGGGAAAAACTGATACCACATGGTGGCCTGAAAACTGGTCCAGTTTAGGAAATCTTAGCAGGTGAGGTAATAGGCAGACCTAACTGAGCTATAATAGTTCTTGACACGTAGGTGTAAGAAGGCTGGGGTGAAAGCCTCATGGTGAATTTTTAACCTGTCATGCAGACCTGAAACAAAAAATTTACTTAATGTTGAAGCAGCCGTGATTACACATGTTGCTACTACTTCTCCTGGATACACGGGTATGTCTTGTGAAAGAATAAAAAGAACCTGTTTTGAGGAAGAATCTGTTTGATAAAGGGTCTCTCTGTTTTAATTCCTGGTAGTAGACATATTTGAAAATTCATATAAATGACTTGTTTTTAAGTGTATTTTGCCCAATTTGGTTCAAGTTTTTCTTGAATAGCAAAGTTATTTCCAAGTTCTTTTACAATTAAAAACTTTTTCCATCTTTAAATGACTTTTTTTCTCAAAATCCTGATTAGTGAAATGACATAAATTCAGAAAAAAAAAAATGGTTGTGTTACCTGCAGCCTGAGTGGGTCAATGACGTTAAGGGGATGAATTAGACCATATGCAACTCTCTGCTTTCCTGCTTCAGCTGCCCCTGCAAAGAAAATTAATGAAATAATCTTTGATTCTCTGGGAATATTTGTGTTTTCAAACTTACCAAAAATTCTATCCCCAATATAGGAGTGCCAGCAAAAATTTTGTCTATGCAATAACACTTTCTGCCTGTAGGACAAAATTAAAAATAATTTTCAAAGAATGAAGTTATCCTTTTTGAAATAGCTTTCTCTTCTTTTGAGTTAAGATTTAAGCAATCCAATCATTTCTCTGGAAACCTCTTGTTACTGAGATTAGCAAATTTTGTCACTAACAGATTGTTTTATTATTATTATTATTATTATTATTATTGGTACTGGGGATCGAACTCATGACCTAGCGCTTGCCAGGCAGGTGCTTATGCCACTGAGCTAAATCCTCAGTGCTGTTTTAGAATTTTCAGTTAATTTTGTGAAAAAGGGCAATGTTTCATTAAAAATATATGCATTTTTCTCATAATTTTTCAGTTTTTTAAAAATTGGGATAAATCTACATAATTATTTTTTAGGATCACTAAGAATAGTTAAAAATTAAATAATAACACAGCACCTGGCAAGTGTGAGGTCCTGAGTTTGGTTCCCTGTACTCAAAATAATAATAAAAAAGTAATAGAAATAAAGGTAAGTAGGAAATAAGGAAATAATATATGTATGTATTTGTGTTTTCCATTTTTTGTATGATACATCTTTAACTACTTTCTCTTATCTGTTCCACTATAAAAATCAGAGCAAGGCTTGATTAGCTGTTTAAATTATAAAAGATGCAATAAAAATTAATCTTGGCTATCCTAACTCATAGTATGTATGGCATTCCCCTATTCCGTAATGCTGAAATCAAAATTTAAATTTAATGCAAATACACAAGCATCATTTTTTTCACATAATTTTTATAAAATTTAAGTAGTCATAATCATATCAATGTGATTACAAATCTAAGAATAATAATTTATCAAGTCGCTACTGCAACAAATCCAACTAGTTTCATGTGTTTTCATTCCTTTACACATTTTCCACACATGCAAACATCTATGTGAAGCTGGGACACAAAGCACAGTGTGATTCTCTCAGTGTGATTCTGCGAAGATATTGACTACATAGATTCACACTCCACTGCCACACATTGCTCAAACAATGGTTCTTAGTTGGGTGGGGTGGGTATCGTGCCCTCCAAAGTCATCTGACAAATTCTGGGGACATTATTGGTATTCACAACCAGGAGAGGCTATTCATGGCATCTAATCATTCTACAGTGCTCAGAACATCTTCCATGACAAAGTGTCCATCCCAGCATGTCACCCAACATGTCAACAGCGCTGTGTTTAAGAAAACCTGACCATAACACAGGAAAATGTGTAAAGCAACAGAAGTAGAGAAGGCAAACGCAGGGAATGTAGCAACCGTTTCTTTTTAAATATGGACTTGTTCTTCTCTGTTCATTCTTTTGCCTTTATATGGAGGAAACCTCAAGAGTGCAATACTCCTGACCTCTCCCCTCCTTCACTAATTGTTGCCTTGGGGATGGCAGGGTGACCACGAAGTGCTGGCTCGTCCTCTTCTCTGCCTGTAGCCCTGTGTGTTGCTCTGCTCCCTGCTGTGGGGAAAGAACTCACCCCTTGAGAAGGTGGGCTGCAGTGCTCCAGTGCAGCCTGTGAAGCCAGCAGATCTACGCAAATAGAATTAGAGTATCTCTCCTTTTATTACCGGCTTCCTTCTCCAGCATTGAGCTTTGAGATTTATTCATGACATCGCATAAAGCAATGGTTTAGATATTTTCATTTCTTGGTGAGGCTCCTTCATCTGAACAGTCTATAATTTACCTGTTTTACTGTTTATAAACTTCTGAATTCTTTTTTTTCCCTATCACAAACAATGCTCATAAGTACAGCGTTCACAAGTCCTGAGACGCACAAAAGTAAACATTTCTGTTACCACTTACTGGTGTTTTCAAACATTAGGCACTAACCACGTGAGGCTTTATCAGGTAAATGCAGCTCATATTGCACTTATGCATAGGAGACAGGCCGGAGAGGGAAGCGTGTTTATTTGATTTTCCTCAATCCCACTACTTTTCAAGACCAAGGGTTCTACTCTAGACAGGAATAATGTTCTTCAGCTGCCCTCAACAGACTCCTTCAAGATGAAACACTGTCATCTCAGCTGGCTAACTCATTTTTCAATGGCAACTAGAAGGAGATGGAGATTAAAAAAAAAAAAAGAAAAGAAAATCCTTAACCCAGAGAGAGAATATTACCTACCATCTACAGCACAGGTGACATTATGGATGGAGATAAGTCTTGTCCAGGTGCAGAATGAGAAACTGCATCTATACATCATGTTTTGACTATAAGGTTTGGATTTGATGAAATTAAGATAAAAAAGATATTATAATTTTTAGTAAAATGAGAAGAAAAAGAATTAAAACTTCTTTACCTGTGTTTTTTTCAGCAGCATGTGTACTTAAAACTTCTTTGCTACGAAAAAACCTATGATGGCCAGGAGTATTAAGTATAGGTTCCAAAAAGCCAAGCTTATTAATGGCTGATTTAAAACAAAGGGGATATTTATACATGCGTTCATCATTAAGTGCATATACACACATTAATACATCAAAAATCCATATGGGTTATGACATACATCAAAGTTTGTGGTTAGCCTCAGGGTGTGCAGAAATTTCTCTGCCACTTGGAGATCATATAAAGAAAAAGATAACCTCCTAACTGCAGTCAGAGAGGCCATGTGATAGCATGGTAAAGAGCTACACCAAGTCAGTTCTGTTCCCTACCATCATTTTTTCACCCTGTGACCTTGGAGGAAAGACAGGTTTTTATAACTCAATTTGCTCATCTTTATAATGGATATAACAACTGTAACTGCATAATAATGTGGTTCTGAGAATTAAAGTTTTACTGTTTTTACATATTACTATTGCCAAGGTCCACTCCAACAGGTTTCATGTTGCTTTATGTTTTTGACCTTTCAACTATGGGTTTGATTATTTATGTTAGCAGAACATAACCAGAGGAAAGAAAACATGGTGTTATAGTCATTTCCTGGAGTTGATTTTGCCCTGTGATCAGTCATATAAAGACAACTTCTACAGAGGCAATTACGTATTACATTAAAGCAATCCATCTAATCCAGATATTAACCCAAAGAGTCTCTTACCTATAGATGAATCATCTGTCATTCTATTTCAGAAGCATAATTCAGTGTGAAATAGGTGTTAAAAGAACTTGAGTTTCAATGAAAAATCTTTCAGAGTCTACGCTCTAACTCCAAAGTTCTCTCTCAATATTTCTCAGGAGAGATCCTTTATTGCAGGTCTACAAATTCTTGGAAGCATAGGAACCAGGTAGGTGTCATTTAGAAGAACAGTACAACAAGCCATATGCAAGTCATTTGGTATGCTGTATGATCAATAGTGAGCAATTCTTTTTAATCTAAAATACATTACTTTTATCTATCAACCACAGCAGTTAACAGAATATTTTACTTTCATTGATTCATAATGAAAATAAACATGTTAAATTCTACCACTGATAATATAAATATATTCTTACAGTATTTTAACCATTTTTAGAATGATCTTCCATTTAGAGGCCACATGCTGATTAAGTTAAACGGTACCTAGAAATGATGAAAACATTGTTTATATTGGGAGATATGATGGTATTGTTACTTTGTGTAAATTTGCACAGCTCAGAGTTGTAGCTGAAGTGTGCATAAATTCCAGATTTTGCTCTGTTTTAGAAATTAAAAAAAGCATTTTGATATAAATGAAAATCAGAAGGCAAATTAGAATCTTGAGTTTTGAATGTAAGAAGTGCTTGAATTCATGCTGATACACTCTCTCCTAAATGCGTGAAAATTTTAAATTAAAATTTAGAACAAAATAAACTACACTCCATCATTACATAGTAATGTCCACTGAAATTATCGAGGGATTTAGAAAGTAAACCGAAACTCTTTAGATACTAGGGCTTAATTTTTCTTGCCCCCCTCTGAATTTAAAATGGCTGCTTTACAATTGGTCAAAGTCGGAGCTGCTGGGGTGGTCGCAGTGCCCTCTGTTTGGGGCTGCTCTGCCCTCTTGCAGGAAAGGCTGTGGCCCCTGTCTTCCTCCCCTTTTAGCTGTTTGTCCGGATGCCTGAAACAAGCGGGCTTTGCCTTCTGTTGTGCTAATGGGATTTAAGGGATGCTGGGTTTCTGTTTTGGAAGAGAGGAAAATGCCCATTTGCAGAGAAACCTGTGGTAGCATGTGCTATATGTTGACTTAGGTCTTCCTATCTTCCTCACCCTACCCTTTCTTTTTTATTCTGTTGAATTTTACCCATCCATTTGAAGGCTTTTTTTTCAATGAGAAATGTGTTATGAACTTCAAACAGTAAACTTTTCAGTTTATCCATGGAATACAACCCAGTTATACACACACACACACACACACACACATATTCATACCACAGAAATATATATATATATATATATACATATATATATATATATATATATAAAATTTCAGCAGTTTAAAACATGTATAAAATACTATGTCTTGTATCAGACTGTATTATTAGGAAATAAGGCAAAAATATTTTATCTAGTACTATAGTTTAATCACTGGGAATTAGGAAGAGGTGGTACAGTAATAACCCTATATTTTATTCTACTACATTATTCTGTATTGGTGGGAAAATATTTGGAAGGAAATATGGAGAGAACAAGAAAGCAGGTCCCTCAATTTCAGCAGCCAGGATGCTGAAATCCGATGTTTTGGTTGGGCTCTGTGTCTCTGGCCAAGAACCAGATGGGAAAGGAGAAAGCCATTTCATCCTTGTTTGTCTCTCTGGTGCCTAACATGTGTTGCAAAAGCAAACAACAAAAGGCAGCAGAGGGCCCTCCACTGACCAGTTTCTGCTACCCAGATGCATCTCCGATCCTTGGGCTGGTATGTGTGCTACCAGATTTCAAGCCACACAAATGATGAGTGCATTCAGATGAGTGGAACCTTGGCTGAGTGCATTATTTTTTTAAAGTCAAACTCTTTTCCTCAGAGAAAGTCATTTGCTCCTGTGATATCAATATTGAAAGTTGCTTTTTTTTTTAAAGTTAAAAGCCAAGTACAACATGATCAACCACAGTTAAATTTCCTAGTAGTGCCTCTGAGTACCTTGGAGCTGGGGAAGACCACCTCAGAGTAAGAGATGATTCATCATTCAGACAGCCCTTTCAGAAGCTCTCTGTAGAAAATCCTTTTGATTCAAAGTCATGGAGAATTCATTAATATTTAATAAGAGTTGAGCGTAATGATTTAATTATCGCCCACTTTTGCAAATTCAGCCGTTCAGCCATTCAAACACATCTAGCTTGGAATCACTTCCTGAAAAATATGTTACTCTGGGAATAATTGGAACTACTCTGATTTTTAGCAAGTCATTTTTTGTCTTAGTTTATTAGAGTGAAATAATTTAATTTAAAATATAGAGTTTTAGATCATAGAGAAGCCTTAGATGTAATTTAGACCAACATTTTATTATAAAACGAAGATAAAAAAGTAAAGCTGAGAAAGTTTAAATCAACCCAGGTTTTACTGGCTTTGAAAACGCTGTCTTTTTGAGTTTAGTTTAAGAATTTTCTATTTTTCATCATAATGTCTTTAAAGACATATAGCAATTTTCTATCAAATAAGAGTAATTAAAACTACTATCACTTTAATAGAAAGTGGTAGCTAAATCTTTTTAATTCCATGTCAGTTAAAAATTATTACAGGTATTTTGAAAAATCTGAGAAATTTTAGCTTCTAAACTGCCCTGCTTGATATTTTCAGCTTTTTGATTATTCTTTACTTTGTGAAGCGTTGTTTTCAGTCATGGATTTTTTTAATCATAGTTTTATAATCTAAGGAACATGGGTGCATTGGAAATCCATGAGTAGGCCCTTTTTTTTAAGTCAGGAGCACCTAAAATTCACTGCTAAATATTGTGATTATGTGTCTATGGACATTTTTATGGGAGGAGGCTCCATTTTTAACATGGATATCCAAAGGGAATGAAAGGCCTGAAAGACTAAGAACAAACGTCCTAAACAGAGATGACTTTAGATTATTTCTTTCATTCTTCTCCTTTAAATTGTGTTATTTCGGAGATCCGCGCCATGCTGGAACTTAGGGCGCCAAGCCAACCAGTAAGCAGCCTGCCGCCCTGGAGAGTGACTGTGGTCTGGGGAGCTGTGGCCACCCCAGGGCGGGGAAACCAGAAGCAGGAGCATCTCCTGGGATCCGCGCCATGCTGGAACTTGGGGGGCCAAGCCAACCAGTAAGCAGCCTGCTGCCCTGGTAAGTGACTGTGGTCTGGGGAGCTGCGGCCACCCCAGGGCGGGGAACCCAGAAGCAAGAGTGTCTCCTGAGATCCCTGCCATGCTGGAACTTAGGGGGCCGAGCCAACCAGTAAGCAGCCTGCTGCCCTGGAAAGTGACTGTAGTCTGGGGAGCTGCGGCCACCCCAGGGCTGGGAAACCAGAAGCAAGAGCATCTCCTGAACTGTCACACATGTTCAAGTTCCAATAAGACACAGTGTGGTGGATCAAACCAACAGTAGTAGAACAAAAAAAGCATGGTAGGACTTCTGAATATGTGTGATAGTTCAAACAAATTTTTTTTCTTTTTTATCAAAAATGAGATATTATAGGACCCATTGATCATTTTCTGTTATTCGGTTCAGAAAGCCCTGTAATTCTTTCACTCTATGCATGGCTTAATACTATTGTGTTATGTTTAATATTATTATAATTGAAACTATGCTCAACTATAGCAGAGTAAGAGATATGGTGTTAGATACTGTTGATGTCCAGTTGACTTAATGTAAAGTACTGTGTTGCCTATGTTGTCCTGTTCTGATCTGCTCTGTACTGCCCCTTTTTGTTTTATTCTCTTTCAAATAAAAAAAAATAAAAATAAATTGTGTTATTTCCTGTTTCATTTGAGTGTGAGTGCTAATCACTGAAATGTCAAAAACAAAAATTAAAGTTTTATTTGCCTGTTTCTTGACATCAAGTTTTTTAAAAAATGATAAATTCTGAAAGCACTTTTGTTAGTAAAATAACATTATAAATTCTTGAGTAAGAAAAATGAAATTGTGGTAATAGCTTCCTGAATTCTACAGACTAATCCTTATTCATTAGATGTGCCCTGGATCACTTGTTGAATGAATCCTAATCTCCTATCTCTCTCTCCACAATCGTTGGCCAAAGCGAGAAAGAAGACTTAAATATAAAAGCAAGTGAGCAGGGGTCAGCAGATTTTACTGTTATCTTTTTGTGTCATCTCCTTTTATCATAAATAGATTCTACATAAAATGGGTGCTAGGATATAACCTGGGGTCCCAGGCATGCTAAACACATGCTGTGCTCTCCATGTCCCTTCATCAAATAAAAAATGAAGTCAAATGACAGACTCCTCTTAAACAAACTCAGCATCACTGGAGTTCAAAGTACTTCACACTTCTTTCAGAAAGTGATTTCCAATGCCTCTTTCATCTCCTCAAAAATCTTAGCCTTCTATTTGCCCCATTGGAATCCTACTCCCCTTTCAAGACCATGCTCTCTTAAATGTCACTTTTTCTGAATATCTCACGTGGTTTTTCCAGTGAGAATTTTATTTCCCTTTGTGTGCAATCTTATTGATACATAGTTAATCTTCATGTCTTCCTAGCCTGTGTCCTAGTTATTTATGTTTGTTTTCTATGGTCTAGTGCAAGTTAAATGAGAGGAAAACTGTGCCTTGCCCTTCTTGATGTTTCTGTCAGCACATACAACATGGCTTCTACAGAGTGATTTCTCAACCCAGATTATACTCGGGAGATGAGGTGAATGCATCCAGCTGTTCTCTCATACCTTTACAGTAGCCAGATTGATTTTACTTAGACCCTGGTGATATTTGCTTTGTAAGATAATTTACTTGTCACAACTGGGAGAATGTTGTTAACATCCAGTGAAGAGTGGGTTTAGCGCTGCTAAACTTTCTGTAATACACAGGACAACCCCACAGTAAAAATCATCTGTTTCCAAGTGTCCACAG
>PVJX010030785.1:0-21850 GCA_004027295.1 Dolichotis patagonum
GAAGGCCCTCGGCAGAACTGTGACAGCCGCTGGCTCGCTGGGCTCCTCACTCAGCCAGGCCTTTGTCTATTCACTTTGAATGCTGCCAGCCAGGGTCAGCTTCCAGGCCAGTTGCTCCCAGCGACCACAGCACTCTTAGAAGCCTTGGTGTGACTTACTGTTAGCGTGTCACACGATACAATTCTAAATCTGTACCAACTTACAGTCTCAGACTTGCTTCAGAAGTTTTGTTCATTTGCCCTTTATTTTCTTGACTGGCACAGAAAGATTTTAATTGTCTTAATTTCCTGATGGACTCTGTCATTTCTTTGAATGTGGCCATGCCAAGAATCCACTCAAAGCAGGGCTGGCTTTATGTAAGTTTGAATTTCTTGTCTGGGATGACAGTGGAAAGTATGTCCCATATTTTTAATGAGTGACATTTGAAAAAATTTAATAGCATGATGTGGAAACAATTGAACAGCAAAAAAAAAATCCATGTAAAAACAATTGAAGGTTTTGTCAGAGCTGATGTGCAATAGTGCTTTTTTTCTTTCCTTTTTCTATTAAATAAATAAAATTAGACAAACCAGTATTGGAAATGCTTCCATTTGAAACAATCTTAGTAATTACTCTGAAAATCTCTGGTTTATTCTTGTCTATATTTTGCTTCTGATTTTTCTGCTAGGGAGAAGCACTTTGAGGCTCAAAGTGGGGAGGACCTGGAGGCTCCACAGGTTAGGGGGAGCCAGAAGCCCACCTCTGTGTTTAATGCAGTCAGAACTCCAGATCTGTTTGCACTATGTCTTGGAGAAGTAGTAACAACAACATGTGCTTAAGAGTGGGCTGTCCTGCCCTGGCTCAAACGAGAACCTCTGCCTAAGATGATAAGACCTATCTTGCTTAATCCAAAGATACAGACAATGTAAGATATTGCTGTGGTTTGAAAGTGTTTCCTCCAAAGTGTGCCAATGTGATGGTATCAAGAGGTGGAAGCTTCGAGAGGCAGTTAGGCCCTGATGGCCCTCACTCCGTTCGTTCGGGAATGGGATTTGGGCTCTAATAAAAGGAGCTGCAGGCGTGCTTTGTCCTCTGCCCTTCTGCCCCCACCCTGCTAATAAGACACAAGTGTTCTTTCTTCCCTTTCACAGGACTGGGCATCAAGGCTCCGTCTGGAAGCAGAGCGTAGCCCTCGATGGACACAAAGTCTGCTGATGCTTTGATCCTGAACTTTGCAGCCTCAGCAACTATGAAAACTGAATTTCTTAAATCAACCAGTCTGTGATATTCTGTGGTCCCATCACAAACACACTTAGCTGGATGGGTTCAGCTACCACACACCTTGAGAATTTGACTTTATTTCCCAGATCTGACAGCAGTGGATATGGTGGTAGACCACACATCTTCGGCCAGCATCTCCAGATGATTCAAAGTTTGGGTTAGAGAGTAAGACAGCGTTGCCTGTCAGGAAGGAAGGGAAGGAAGGAAAGGAAGCTGCTCAACCCGGCTTGGGTAAAAGGCAGTTTGTGAAACGGTAGATGACAACTACCACACGGGATGCCAGGCTCCGGTGGCTGCATTTAAACATTTGGTCCTTCTGGCTTCATTTCTGATAATCATTTTAGTTGTTAGTTTTCCCCTTGGAGAAGCAATGCATCTTCCATAGACACATTAGAAAATAGAGATAATAAAGAAAATACAAATATCTATAAGTCTCTTCCTTTCATATTTTCACGTACATATAATTCTTACCTAGACACAATCATCCCTTTTGAAGTAGTTTCTTCCCAGGTAATGATACACCCTGGGACACTGTCTTGACGGTTGTGCAGCATTTCATTTTGCAGCTGGGAAGAACATTCCTGCAGCTAAGTAAGTTGCCAGGGATAGAAAGTGCAGAAAGGATGGGTGTGCATTTAAGCTATAGAAACAGGGCCAAAGTGGTTGTATTAATTTACAGTAGCACGAAATTGTGTTTTGAATGTCACGGCAAAAGCGTAGTCACTTCTAATCATTCCCAATTTGATAAGCGAAAATGGTACTTGCTTTAATGCATGCTTAATGCTTTTTGAATGCTGTAAAATTCATTGTGACATCCTGGTTCTTAAAAAGGACCTCAAGATAAAGCAAAGGGAAAGCCTTTCCTAAGAAGTGCTAGCTACTGGTTTCTTGGTCTCCTTTTATTTTTTCTTACTAAATAAAGGAACCCAGACACTTTTATTACTGATTTTATAACTTACGTTTCTGGTGGTGACCTTTGTGAATCTGTATAGCTAAAGGTATTTTTATGTTATAAATGAGCCAGAGAATAATATGAAATTATGACAGGAAAATGTTGAAAGTCAGAATATTTTTCTGGGTAGACTTTTTTGTTTTGTTTTTTTCAGACAGGGTCCCCCTGTGTAGTTCAAGCTGGCCTTGAACTCACTTATATAGCACAGCCTGGCCTCAGACTTGACGATCCTCCTGCTTCAGCCAGCTGAGTGCTGGGATCACAGGTGTGCACCTGGCCCTGGGCAGACTTCTGTGAGAAATTATCTTATCTTTGAAACACTTCACCTTTATTGTGTAACATTATGGTTTATATGTATGGTTTATCTGGAGCCACTTCCCGAAGGTGGCTTCTGGGAGGTGGATGGATCGTGGCAGTGTGCTAGTGGGTTTGGGGTGGGAAGACCTATGCTAGACGTGGACAGCACCAGCCAATAGGCTTGCAGCCCAGGTGGGACAAAAGGGAAAGGAGAAAGAGGTCCCGCCCTGCCATGGACTGTTTCTTCTCTGCGATGCTCCTCTGCTGTGCTGTCCTGCCTTGGAGCCAGGGACTCTGGGCTGAAACCTCTACAAAAATGGGAGCTGAAATAAACCTTCCCTCCTTTAACTTGTAGGTGTCAGGTATTTTGTCCCAGCAAAAATTAAGGCCTGTAATATTCTTTTTTAGACAGGATGTTGCTATGTATTTCAGGCTGCCCTTGTGCCCAGGCTGGCCACGAAGGAGTGGCAATCCTCCTGCCTCAGTCTCCCAAGGGATGGGATTACAGATTATTGGTGTGTGCCACAATGCCTGGATTATTGGATAAGATTCTTCACTGGAGTAGTGTTTTATTTTTCAGTGGATTCTTTGTAAGAGGCTGTATTTCAGTTGTGACAAGTTTCTTAATTCCTACTTCCTTTTTTTCCTCCAAAGAACAGACACTAAGATACTTGGGTGGGGAAATGTAATTTTCTATTTTACTGTTAGTTTTCAACCTTCTTAGATTTTGAAAAAAAAACCCAAAGACTTTTGACACTTAAGAAATTATAGAGAAGTATTCCGAGGCACACATTGCTTTTATGTTTATTGGTTGGAGTAGTTGTATCCCTTCCTAGGAGAGAGGCACCTGATTAGTATTCATGGAATTAAATTATACACAACAACGATATAAGATTATACAGATAGGAAAGTAATACTTCTCTGTGACAATCTGATGTTGACCACAAGGGATTCACTTTGAGTTCCTTTTCTTTTTGAGCCAGAGTCTCGCTTTGTAGTTCAGCAGATCACACTCACTGTGTAGTCCAGGTTGGCCTCAAATTCATGACAATCCTCCTGCTTTAGCCTCCTGAGCGCTGAAATTGCAGACATGCACCACAACTCCCAGCTTTGCTTTGAATTATTATTATTATAATGATGTGAATTTAATTTGTACACAAACTCTCCTAGGTTTTCTTTTTCTTTTTCTTTTTTCTTCTGGTACCGGGGATCAAACTCATGAGCTTGCGCTTGCCAAGCAGGTGCTTACACTGCTGAGCTGAGCTAAATCCCCGACCCCTTTCTTAGGTTTTCGTCTTATCTATCTTCTATTTTGCCCTTTATTTATACTTTGGGTTTCTCGTATAAGATAAACCATGCAATATTTAAGCTTGTGTATCTCATTTGTCACTTAACATCATGGTGTCAAAGTACATTTACTGTCATACAAATGACTCATATTTATCCTTTATAGCAGAGTAGTATTCCTTTGCATAACAAATATCATACTTTCTTTATCTAGTCATCTGTTGATGGAAATAGAGATTGCTTCCAAAATTTATCTGTTATGATTTGTGCTGTTATAAATGTGTATAGATGTATTATATGATGTCTTCAACTTTGTTTTATGAAGATACCTAGAAGAGGGATAGCTGGGTGGAATGGAATTTCTAGCTTCAGTTTTTTGAGGCATTCCATGCTGTTTCCATAGTGGTTGTAATAGTTCACATTCCCAACAATAGTGCAGAAGGGTTCCTTTTTCCCCACAGTCTTGTCAACTTTTGTTATCAACTGATTTTTGATGTTAGATATTCATTTTGTAGTAAGATGGAATCTCAGTGTTGTTTTAACTTGCATTTCTCTACTCCTTCTGAGAAGTGTCTATTCATTTCTGCTTATGTTTTGATTGGGTCTTTTATTGGGGGGAGGAATCTAATTTTTTTGAGTTTTTTATCTTAGGTATTGCTCCTCTGTTTGAGAAACAGCTGGCAATTTTTCCTCATATGATGTTTTCACATATTGAAAAACATTTCTGGCTAAGGCGAGATGGCTCCTTACTGGGCTACTCAATTCTTAGGGATGGCAAAGGACTAGCTGCAAACATGGCTGTAAGGTTCCAGTTACCCAGGCCCAATCCATACCTCCCCTATCTGGCCCACTTGAGCACAACCAGAGACAAATTCATGTGCCTTAACCATTTTGGATTCAGGTAGAAGCACCTAGAGACCATCCCTACAGCTCACAGCCTGACTGGTTAGGCAACCTAAGCAGTCCTAGAGGTTCCGAGTGGACCCCAACAGAGGCTCTGGCTTCTGCCCTCCCCTCAGCCCTGTCTTCTGCCGCTTGGTCCTTCTGGTGCGTTTCCCTGGTGGCCCCGTGTGACCTGCAATGCCCTCTGTCTCTAAGACTGTGAGTGTAGCAATTTTGTTTTTCCCCTAAGCCTCTCCTGTTTCTTCTAGTGGCCACTCCTGGCTGACCATTCCATAAAGGAAACAAGGGAAATG
Organism: Dolichotis patagonum; assembly: GCA_004027295.1. NCBI lineage: Eukaryota > Metazoa > Chordata > Mammalia > Rodentia > Caviidae > Dolichotis > Dolichotis patagonum. The sequence continues at coordinate 4,993 of PVJX010030785.1, forward strand.
CAAATGAAAAGTCTAGAGGTTACAGGCGCTCGTGCTATTCCCCAACACAGTGGGGAGAGTTTGGGGTACTGCTCAAGAGTAACGTTTAGCAAAACCCCAGAGAGGTATTCCCCAGCCCACAGCAAGCCAGTGGGCACAATTCATTTAGAGGCCTGAAATGCGTGCCATCTTCCCTCCTCTCTCTCTCTCTTTCCTGCAAACAGCTGCCTCTGGAAGTTTTTGGTCCAGAGATGATGGAAATACACTTGGACCCAACCTATAGCTGAGCCCCAAGCCTGCTAGACGCTGACTGTGTTGGCCCAATCCCACCTCCCTGCAGATGCATGAGTGAAAATCAATTTTTAGTGTTGAATGCGACTTGGTTTTGGGTTAATTTACCACCCAAGAGCACACTATCCTTTCTCGGTATTTATACAAATGATTCTCTCTACTTTGGATATTTCTCCTGTCTCTGTCCACCTGGAGGGAATCCTTTGTATATTTCACATTCAAATATTACATATGCTGTGACATCTTTCTGGGTTTATTTTCTTTTACCATGTGCCTAGAGATGCAAGAGGTTTTTAAAGCACATTTTAAAAATGTTTCCACCTTCATAACAGAACACTTCTCCTCTGGCCACCAAAATGAGCAGGGATTTCTTCTTCCTACTGGCAAACACCAAGGAGGGACCAAGGCAATGTAAACTCACTCCTGAACCCACCTTCCTGGGGTTACCTACAGATCCCACAGGTGAAGGGCTCTGTCCCACAAGACTGATCCTACTTCCAGTGCTGGCCATTCAGAAGTAGGCGGTCACCTGCACTTCTAACCAACCTCCTGTAAATCAAGGCTCCCAGAACCCTTGCCTGGGTTCGAGTAAGTTGTTAGGATGGAACTCACGGAAACGCTTGCACTTACCACTTTGTTAGATGAAGAAAGGGTGTGATAAGGATGCAGACAAACAGCTAGAGGGAAGACGGATGTCCCACATCCTGGGCAAGGATGTGGGAAGTGTGGGGGGCTTCTGTACCCTCTTTAGAAGGGTCACCTTCCAGACACCCCCTTAGGGTTGGTCGCCTACCAGAACTCTGTGCCTGGTAGTGGAGGGATTCTATGGAGGCTTCATCACTTAGACATGATTGACGCTTAACGCAACCTCTTGCCCCTCTCCCCTTCTGGGTGGGGGTACGGGGTTGAAAAATCCAAGCTTCCTTAGAGCTTGGTTTTTCTGGGGGGCAGGCCCCATTTTCCAGCTCACAAAGTCACTGCATCAGAACCCAAGACACTCCTACCACTGGGAATTTCCGGAGGAACCAGGAGGCCGACTCCTAGAACAAAAGATGCACCTAGTGCCAAGGTAACTCAGGAATTTCCAAGGGTTTTAGGGCCTCAGTGCCAGGAACCAGGGCCAGAGACCAAACATATATATTTATTATATTCCAGCGTCACAGTAGTAGCACATTCTGTTTTGCGATTTTAGTGGCCATGCTTGTATTTACCTACTGTCAGTCACCTGCCACTAACCTGTCTCTTCCTGCCGCCTGCTACCCAGGACGTGGTGATAACAACAAATGTTGTGTTTGTCTTCAAGGACCTAACAAACCTTTTTTTTTTAAATCAGTACCGAGGATTGAACTTGTGACTGTGCACTTGCAAGGCAGGTGCTTAAGCCACTGAGCTAAATCCCCAGCCCTGCAAACCCTTTTTTTTTTTAAAGAAAATCTCCAATACAACATTTGTATCATTTTGTGTTATATATTTTTCTTTTATGTGCTGAATTCTGCAAGGTAAGTATCATGTTTCAGTTTTTTTTATCCTTAGGAAATATATTCACTAATATAACAGACTTTTAAAAGTTATTGCTTATAATTTACCTTCTCGTTTTATCAAGGTTGACCACGCCACGGGGAAATTCGGACCGTCCCTCTGCAGGTTGGATATTTGAACTTGCTGAAATAAACCGTTGGTAGATTAGCAGGAGGAAAGCCACCACAAATTTATTTGATCATGGCTTTATGTGACGCAGGAGACTTCTGATTAAAGACCCAGGGTGAACTATCTTTCTTTATGTTGTTTTTTGTGACAGGATCTCACTGTTTAGTTCAGGCTGAACTAGAACACACTAGGCAGCCCAGGTTGGCCTTGAACTATTGGAGATCCTCCTGCCTCAGCCTCGTGAACACTGGGATTACAAGCATGTAGCACCACACCCACTACTGAACTATCCATTTTTACACCTGCGCTCAATGTAGCAAGTGCAGTCATGTAGAAAAAGAGTAGAGAAAGGGTCTGAGCTAATGGAAATACGCTGAGAAGGAAAACCCAGTAAGCCCTGTCTGGGCAGATTCTCCTGGCCTGTGGGGCCGTATTGTCTCTTCCAGGTATGAGGTCCCTCGTGGGGTCTTTGACCTTGTATCAGACAAGTTTGTCAAAGAATTCCTTTATGGTCAAAAGAGAAGCAGAAAGTTAATGTCTGCAGGTTTCATGGCTCATCAGAGTCCTAGCTGCCTTGGGAAACACCGTAATTCCTATGGCTCACCTCGGAGGAGGCCGGGGTCGGGAAAGGGGATCAGCTAGTTCAGCTTCAGAGGTGTTCCCTGTGGCGAATCATTTTCAGAGCCCAGCAGCCATATGTAGCAGTCACACAGCACTGCACAGGCCGCTCCTCCCCTGCTTCTGGACTTTCTCTTTCAGGGACACAATGCATTTTGTCTCTTTCAACTAATTTACTATCTACCTGGTGTCCTTTGCTACCTCTGGAATTCTCAGTCTTAGACGTCCGCTCTGACCTTCTGAGGTGGAGTGGACACTTCTGTGCTGTCTCTTTCCGGGCACCCTTCCCCTCCTCCCAGCAGCCCCATACAGAGATGTCCTGAGTTTACACAGATCATTATCTGGGGTTTGTATTGACGTGGCTTGAAAATGCCACTCACAAAGGAGCCATGTAGTGAATTAGGACCATTTTTTCTTTTTTGTCTAATTCTTGGTCTTCTTGGTTCTTGTTTGATGTTTTTGCTTGTTTTGTTTTTGAGACATATTCTCCCTACATTGCCCAGGCTTGTCAGCCTGGGCAGCCTGGGCAGCCTGAGCTCCTGGGCTCCGGTGAGACCCCTCCTGCCTCAGCTTCCCAAGTAGCTAGAAACACAGAGGTGTGCCCCCATACCTGGCTTGCTCATTCGCACATTGTCATGCACTTAGGTGCATCAGGAGCACAGAATTTCATATCCTTGAAGAAAACCCTCTGAGGGGTGGTGGTTTGCTGACAGTTCCAGGCTGCACGGCCCTCAGATTCACTGTGAGCCAGCACTGTCTGTCCTCTTTTTGGTGCCCACAAGATTTCTTCTTTCTTCATTTGCTCTTTCACTTTGGTGGTGCACACTGGAAGGCCAAATAAAAATTAAAGGTTTGTAAGTGGTGTGTGCACCAGTAATCCCAGCACTTGAGAGGCTAAGGAGGGAGGATCTTTCCAAATTCACGCCAGTTAGGTGGGGACTAATTATTCAAAACATGTACATAACATCCTGTATTTCTTTGATGATATAAAAGGGTGAGATTTCTTTCTGTCTTTGCAGTCTCTTAGCAGATTGCCTCTAATACCCATCACATTCTGGTTTCGTGCTTATTTAGTAATAAAATGCTTTCCTTTTTCTGCTGTATTTGTGGGGAGATTTTTCTGGGTTGGGAGATTTTTGCCATACTTCCCCCTTAACAACCTCAGGCTTCCTGAGATAGGAACATTAGAGGCAAACACTTTGTTATTACATTTCTGATGTGAGTGTAGTAGTACAGATTTGTTATAATTCTAGCACTCAGGAGGCTGAGGCAGGAGGATTGTCATGAGTTTGAGTGCAGCCTGGGCTAAATGGAGAGCTCAAGACCAGATTCTGTCTCAAAAAACAAAACACCCAAAACAAACAAAAAATGCATTTCTGAAAATATGTTTATTCCACTCTCAAACTTAATTTTTAGTTTCATTAAGCCCAAGTGTCCTTCAGCTGGGCATGTTTTCTTCTCACTTTGATGGGTATTACTCTATTGTCTGTGTCTTCCAGAGTTGCCTTTGGGAAGTCCCAAGCCATCTGTCTCACTTGTGGTCTCAAGGACTTGACCTACTTTCCCCTCCGGAAGCTTCAAAAGCCGTTGTCAGCATCGCCAGTGTCCTAGGATGTGGCAGTGATGGCTACGGGGTGACTGAGTCATCAGGACTCTTGGGTTTATTCAGTGATTTCTTCCCTTTCAGTGCCTGTGTTATTTTTATTTTTGGGGGTGCTGAGGACAGAACCCAGGGCCTTGCACACGCCAGGTAAGCATCTAACACCAGCCCCATTCTCTTTGTATGGAGCATCTACTGTTTAAACTAAACCTCTCAGGCTGGTGTTTTCCTTTCCCTTCTTTTCTGTCCTAGGGAATGGAGCCAGGGCCACACACGTGCCAGTTAAGTGCTCCACCACCGAGCGACATCTCTATCCTTTTTAAAACTTTGAGACAGAGTCTCATTAAATTGCACAGGCTAGTCTGGGACTTGTGATCCTCCTGCCTCAGCCTCCCAAGTAACTGACACTACAAGTTGTGTGGCCACAGTGCCCAGCTCTTGTCTTTTTCTTATCTTTTCTTCCTTACTTTCCATTTCTTTGGATTATTTTCCTTGTACTTTCTGGGGAACTCTCAACTTTATCACCCATTCCTTTACTTTCTGCTTCAGTTTTATGTCATGATTTTAATTTCTAAGTGTCCATTTTGTTCTCTGGATATTCACCTTACGGCTCCCTGTTATCGTTTCATGGATTAATTCTGCCCGCTTATTTCTGTACGGGTGCTCACGGTAATTTAAAAGCGCTCTCGTCTTTGCAGAGCTCTGTTTTCCTCTGCTTGAGCCATGTCTTTCGCGGTAGACATGTGGGGCGGCCTTGCCCGCATTGCAGAGTGCGCATGCGCATCTGGCGGGCTTCCCTGAACACAGAAGCGAGGCGGGCTTCAGCTGTCCGAGCCCCTCGCTGGAAACTTTCGGGTTTCCATTCTGGGTGGCGGCCAGCATGCTGGAAACTGAATGGTTTTCTCTAGCCTGATGCCTCCCAATGGAACCGCCATTTGGACAGTTGAACCTGACCTTGAGGCCTCTGCAGAGGAGCAGAACCTTGGGACCTGCTGACCAGAGCTGGGGACATTTGGGGGTCCTCCAGGGCTTACGGACTCTCTTTACGTTAGCCTTTTTGTATCACAGCAGCGAGTGAGGGCTGGCATCTGCTCCTGAGTGAGGCGGCGGACCCTGTATCCACCAGACCTATCTTGACGTGGTAATAGGGTTGCATTAACCATGATCCTCTGGCGCTGCGCTAGGACTTCTAAGTCAGAATCTCTTTGACATCTTTTGTGATGAGAGATACACTCTTAAAATTCACATCGAAGCGATGCGATTGCTTCCATAGGATTACGTGCAGATTTGAAGCACAGGTTTTGCAAAAGTTGAGCCTCCTTCATCTTCACAGTAGCTGGAGAGGCCAAGACAGCCCTTCAGGTAGGTGTTGATTGTAACACAGATCGGCTCTGTGAAGGTAGAGACCCGAGCTGCTGGAGCCTCTCTGGACCCCACGGGGCTGTCTGGAGACCCCGCCTCAGAGGGGCAGAGGAAGCGGGAGTGTCTCCGAGAGGTGAGTTCCAGTTCTGGGGAAGAGGGGTTTGAGAACAGTTTCTCTATGTCCCCTGCACGCACTCACGCCCCAGTCTCTGGTCAGGGGATGGGGAGGGGGTGGCCGTGCCCTGGGTGAGGTTCCGGTGGAACGGGACTTCCCCGGGATTTCCTGCAAACTGGGCCGCTCCCGGCGCAGCTCCCTGGACCTCGACTACTTCCTGATTGCAGCGGTGCTGCCCACTTGTCCTCTTTCTGCCTGAGTTCGGAGCATGAGGACGTGGGGGTTTGCCTATCTGTGGGACTCCCGGGTGCCGTAAGAGGAAGGCAGGCAGGAGGCAACAACCTGCCACTTCCAGCTTTTATTCTTGGTTCCTAGGTAGCCCGGGAGCCAAAGGGGAAGTGATTAAGAATTCACGATTACATGTTTGAAATTCAGTCACTGAGCTTTGATGTTAACCTTTTAACATTATTCTCACTTTTGCCGAAGAAACTTTTAAAGGCAGAGATTCATTGTAAGCGACCAAGGGGTGAGAGCAAGGGCAGAGGGAAGAGGGAAACGGGGAAAGAAGATGCTTTGCGAATTCGGGGAAAGGATTTTATACTGTACTTGAAATAGGGTTAGGCCCAGATAAAAAAGGATGTGTTGGTCCAAGGAACATGGATTACAGTTTGCGTCCCCTTCTGCCACCAAACCACCGAATTTCTAGTTTGGGCTGAGGCATTAGCGGGAAGCTGCAGTGGTGACAGCCAGCCCTAAGAAGCTGCCCTACAGGGACCAGATGGTCCAACAGTGCAGCTGGGTGCAGTGGTACAAAGGTTGATGCTAAGGGCACAACAAAACCATGGTCTCCTAAGGGGACAGGAGAGCCAGGGAGGGCGCCAGCTCTTCTTTCCTGGAGATTTGCTCGGGAAGCCATGCCTACCCATAACCAGGACTAAGGTACTATATTTGTCCCCTCCTCTTTTTTTTTCTTTTTTGAGACAAGGTCTCATTATGTAGTTCAGGTGGCCTTGAACTCTCTGTATAGCCCAGGCTGGCCGCAGACTGACCGTGATTCTCCTGCCTCAGCTTCCTGAGTGCTGGGATTACAGGCATGCACCACCACACCCAGCCTGTTTGTTCATTTCTAAACTCATACCAACAAATCCAAGGCAAAGTAACTTTACAAAAAAAAGAGGCTTATTTAGCTGAGGGCCTTCAGGTGCCAGGCCTAGCGCTGGGTTCTGCTGGGCTCTGCCGCAGGCCTCCTGGAGGAATGTGTCATGGCTGTGGAGTGCACGAGGGAGCGATCATTGCAGGGCAGAAAGCCTGTGAGCGAGTCCACGTTTGGGGCTGTGATTTTGGAAAGGGTTGGAAACTGGGAACTGACCGAATCCAAGGCTTTTGCACTGAGCTGTGTCTCCACCTTGTTTTTATTTTGAGACAGGGTCTCACTAAATCACTATGTTGCCCAGGCTGGGCTCCAATTTGGGATCCCCCTCCTCAGCCTCCCAGAGTGTGAGATTACAGGTGTGTGCCGCCTCAGCAGGCTTCAGATTCACTCTTATAACAACTCACTCTTAAGAGAACTCACTCAGTGTCCATTGGGAGCTTAATCACTTCCTAGGGCAGTGCTCCCTGTGACCCAATCCCCTCCCACCATGCCACCTTCCACCCCAGGGACAGTTGGGGGACAAGCCACTTCCAAACTATATCAGGTCTAAAGCAAGGTGTGTTTTGTGGCCTTGGTACAAACTGGACCAGCATCATTGTGGAGCCAGTTAGAAGCGCAGACTCTCAGGCCCAGCTCAGAGAGAACCCAAATGTGCTTCCTAGCCAGTTCTTCAGATGATTTATGTGTGTGTGTGTGGGGAGCGTTTAAGAAACTGTTCTGGGGTTTCCTGAGGTGGGGCTTGAGAACACTCAGAGGTTACAAAGGCTCACGAAAGTCCTGGAGACATTTTACTCGTAGCTTGAAAGAGTCCAGGTGCCAGTAACTGACCACGCAGACTTAAGGGTAAGCAGAAGGTTTTGGGGGTAGCACAGGCACCCCTTGCTTGGTGGCTCTCAAGGCATGGGCTGGGCCCCTGTGTTCCTGGCTGACAGCAACCTTTTATGTGCCTACACAATGCCCTGTTTGGACGTGTTATCACTGCCTACTTGCACAAGTGATTTCTATGGAATAAATGCCTGTAAGTGGTCACGGTTAAAATCTTAGCAGACATCACCACATTTCCAACAAGAAAGTACACTCATTTGTATTCCCTCTGACTGCTGACAACACACAGTTCAGGCTCTTCCCTGCAGTACTGATTAGCACTCTTTTAAATTTCGGCTTTTGAGTACAAATAAAAGTTAAGTGATTCAAATTTACATTATCAAAAGGTTGAACTTCCTTTTGTTTAGTGGCCATTTGAATTTTCCCCCCATAATTAATATGTTCATATACTTCTCTACTTTTTCATTGAGGCAGTCATTACTGGTTGGTATCAAGTTTTTGGGTAATGGGGAATTAATTCTGGTGTCCTTTATATATGATGTATGTTTTTTATTTTGATTTTATTTAAGACGCATACTTGTTTTTCTCACACATGACCGTTTCTACCCTTATGGTACAGACATTTAAAGCTGTCAGGTAGGGCCTATTATGGTTTGTGTCTAGATGCCCCACCAAAGCCTCATGCAGTCATGGGGGCGGTGGGGAGGCAGGCTTTTTGGAGGGGCCTGAATCTAGAGTGTGTGATGCTGGGATTCAGGGTGTATGATCAGCTCACTGATTGGTTTGGTACCATCCTAATCTCAGCAGCATGGGTAGAGTATAAAAGGGGCAGAAAGATGCTGCTAAGGTCTCTTGTTGCTTTTTCGGTCTCCCACTGCCATGAACAGTTGCCCTTCTGCCATGCCATCTCCCTTGGAGCCAGCCAGTTATGAACTGAAAGCTCCCCAGACTGTGAGCTAAACCAACCTTCCCCTGTTTAACTTTGGGTGTTGGGTATTTTGTCCCCATAATGAGAAAAGTGTGAGAGGCAACTCCAGTGACTCCCTTTGAATCCAGAACAATTACTGTGACTTTGATTATTTGGAGACTCATTTCCTTATACTGATATGTAAAAAGCTGGCTATGATATTTCCTTCTCTCTTCAATTGGCTCTAAGCATTGCAAATAAGGCTAGCTGAGGTGCTAACATGAAATTTCTATAGCCAACAGACAGTCCTGTTTCTTCGAATAGTGTTCTCCGTACAATACAGATAAGTACAGGATATGAGCATTGGAGATGTTAGAGCAAATTGCTCAGGGAATGTCAGCTGGGTAGAGCCTCAAGATAAGAGGCTATGACTTCCCAGGGCACAAGAGTTTGCATATCAAAACGAAAGTGATAGCCCCCCCCAAAACAATTCCATTGCTACCTAAATTGGATTATGTAAATTGTCCTTCTACATATCTTTATCTCTGCAATTTACAGAGATCCCTGTGTTTTTTTTGTTTTGTTTGTTTTGTTGAGCACCTGGCCAATGTTACTCACGTAATTCCCGCCATCCTCACTGTCACTCATCCCTGAGCCACCCCCCTTCTTCACAAGATAATAAATTCTGGGAGAGGCCTGAGATCAAGGCCATTGTCCACATGTCCTCATGGGGATTGGACTTAGGACCCCTTGGCTGCCCTTAATTTGGAATATGTCTTGGTGGTTTTACTGTTGCTGTGGGTTGCATTGGTGGTGGTAGATTGGAATTAAATTGCTGAGATTCCAATGATGTCTCAATGGGATTGCAAATAGAACTTTTTGGATTGTGAGAAAAACTAGAAGGAGGATCACGATACTTGAATGACTGAACTCGGTATTTGGGTTTACAACAAAAAATAAGTAAGACAGGCCTTGTCCAGTTTGTGCTTCTGTAACAGAATACCTGAGACTGAGCAATTTACGAAGCACAGAGATTTCTTGCAGTCCTAGAGACTGAAAAGCCCAAGGCCAAGGCTCCACACTGCTGCGTTATCCCACAGTGGCAGGCAGAAGCGAAACAGCACAGGTTAGAGCGAGGGCAGAGGGTGAATTCACTGCCTGGTCTGGAACCCAGCCCTGCAGTCACTGAAGCATCAGTGCGCTCAGGACAGCGCAGCACCCTGGCCCCGCCACCTCCCGGTGCCACGGCGCTTGCTGTTTCTAAGGTGTGAACGCTGGAGGACGAGTTCGGGCTCTAGCAGGTGGTCACGTTTACTGCTCAGGTCTTTGCTGGCTTCTGGATTTCATGTTCATGCTCAAGTACAGATTCCCAAGTCCCCACCTTAAAAAAATGTACCCATAAAACAGTGCTTTTCACTTGTGTTAAAACAACCGGAATCTTGGTTTCATACAAATTAAATTTTGATTAAGTGAAAAAAAGAAGTCATCCTATTTGTTCTCCCCAAATGGCTAACAGATTGTTCCTGCAGATTTTCTCAGACAACACAGATTTTCTCCATTGCTTTGAAATGCCACCTATAATGTACTGAATTTTCATAGGCACTGGAATTTAATTGTGATTTCTTTCATTCCATTTATCTGTCTACCGACTCCATGTTGTCTTTTTTTAAGCAGTCATTGTAGCTTTGCCATTTCCTTTAATACCTACTACGCCTATATCAGCTACCCTGGTTTTCTGTCTTCTTCCTAGAATTTTCTTGGCTCTTGTCTTACTCTTCTAGAATACAGGAGAGCTAATATTCATAGACTAGATTTATTAAAATCCTTTTGTTGCTTAGAGTTTTTTGTTTTGCTTCAGAGTGCTGGGATGACAGGTACGTGCCCACATGGCGGGCTGTTGCTTTGAATTTCATACTAACTTTTGTATGGATCATGTTTATTTCTTATCAAGAATATATACTTATAAATTATTGTTTTATTGCTATTTGTGAGCATAACACTTTCATTATATTTTTAACTAGTTTCTCTTTGATTATAGAAAAGCCTCATTTTATATTAATTGCTCTTACTGTTTTTATGTTAATTTCATAAATGCTACCTTTCTTTTTAAAAAGTTTTTTTATTAGTCTATGTCTGTGGTACATATACTCTCCACATTCATTGTAGAGAGTTGGTACATGTACAAACTGCATCTTAATCCTTTTTCTTTTTACTTCCCCTTTCTTCTCCCTCCATGGATCCCTTTCCCGTCTCTTACTTCTTTCCAAAAAATATTTCTAGCCGGGGGTTTAGCTCAGTGGCCTAAGTGCCTGCCTTATAGTGCGAGGTCATGCGTTTGATCCCCGGTACCTAAATAAATAAGTAAATAAATATAAATAAATAAAAAATATATATATTATACATATATATAATTTCCAGTTGATTCACATCAGGGTACAATCATAGCCTTCACAAATGATGATAACAAGCCTTCTTTTTGTGTATTGTTTTTGTTGTTTTGTCCTCCCTCTAATCAGATTCAGTAGGGCATTCACAGACAGATGAGTCAAGTGCTAATGGTCCCCCCTGCTCATTCCTACATCTACTGGGGCTACTTCTAGGGCAGCCCCATTAACCAAGGTCTGTTTATCTTTACCATTTTACCAAAATATGATTTTACCAAATCATATGTTCTTATTTGTCTTTTTATTAGCATATGAATGATCATAAATTTCTAGATATTGATCCAGTTATCCAATAGAGTGTTATTATTTTAATGGCTGCTGGATTGTATTTGCTGATATCTAAGTTGGAATCATGTTTTGAGCTTCCTAAGAGTGCCTGAGTGCCTGGATGTCATTAGCAGTTTCAGAATAGAGATTTTTGTAGCAGGAGTCTGACTACAGTGAAAAAAGAAAGAATTCACTCCTGGAGCTGACAGAACCAGTGTTTCTCGGTTGCTATGTCTTTGACAGTTGTCAGGGTTACATCCAACTAAACAGCTTCTGCACAGCCAAGGAAACAATCAACATAGCGAAGAGACTTTCCACAGAATGGGAGAAAATATTAGCAAACCATACATCTGACAAGGGCCAATATCCAGGACAGATAAAGGAACTCAATTCAACAACTGAATTAAAAAAAAGAGGCCCAAATAGACATTCCTTAAGAGAAGACACACAGTAGCCAATAGGGATTTGAAAGAAAAAAAAGCTCAGTGTCACTAATAGTGAGGGAAATGCAAATCAAAACCACAATAAGATAACACCTTACCCTACTTAGAATAATCATTACCAATAGATAAAGGAAAACGTGTTGATGAGGATGTGGGGAAAGGGGAACTCATAGTTTATGAATGGGAATGAAATAGGTTAAACCATTATAGAAAATGGCATGGACGATCCTAAACGAATTTTTAAAATGGGACTACCACGCAATTCAGCAAATCCACTGCTGGTACATATTCAGAACAAAACACAGATGTTGAAGAAACATGTGAACTCCTGTGTCTATTGCAGCATTCTTCGCAGTACCCAAGACACAGAATTTTCAGTGTTTGTCAGTGGCTTGATGCATAAAGAACACGTGACACATGTCCACAATGGGATGTCACCTAGGGATGAAAAGAGTGAAGCTCTTTCCCTGTGACAGCACAGTCAGACACATATGACACTACACGAAGTGAAATAAGTCAGGCAGCAGAAGATAAATACCACGTGAGCTCACTCATATGTAGACTCTCAAAACGTTGAATCAAAGACGGAGCAGAATGGTGGTTAGCAGAAGGTGGAGTGTTTTTGGGGAGGCAGATGCTGGTGAAAGGGTACATTGCAGTTAGATTGGGGGAGTCAACTTCAAGAGATGGATTGTATGGAAGGGTGACTATAGTTAATGATAATAGATTATATTCTTGAAAAATATAAAGAACGATTTAAAGAGTCACTACAAAAATGCTGTGTGGTAATGCATTTGTTAACTAGTTAAACTTAACTGCAATGTGTGTGCACTTCAAAACATGTTGTATATGATAAATTCACACAATATCTGTAAACTTAAAAAAGTTAAACATTTTAAAAATGAATCAGTCTGCAAATTTTGATATGCAATATTTCAATTTTTACTATTTTTGAGGTAATCTAAGAATGTTTTCCCTCTTTTATTGAGATATTGCTTATATGCCTTAAAACTCACCAGTTTTCATTGTGTAGTTTTGAAGAACTCAGCAATTGTAAGTGATTGTGGACACCCCACCACAGTCAAGATATGGTCACCCTAAATTTTCTAGCACCCTTGACACCCCCTCCCCCAGCCCCAGATCATTACTGATTGGCTTCCATTGCTGGTTTTGCCCTTTCTAACTTCTTTTTACGTTGAAATCATACAGTCCATCTCTTTTTGTTTTTGTCTCTTCTCACCTTCACATCTTTGAAGTTTATCCATGTTGAAATTTGTCCGTGTTAAGATTTTGTTCCTTTTGCTAAGTTGTTTTGAGAAGTGTAAAACCTGGCAGAGGGAAGCCGAGAGGGTTCCGACTGTGACAAGCCCTGTGGATGTGTAACAGAAATAGCATTTGTTTATTTGCTTTGCAGAGTGCAGGGCAAACCCCGCCCATCTCCCTACAGATCTCAGCTCCGATCTTGAGGGAGCATTGGCTGTTTCGGGAGCTAGCGCCATACGGAGCCTGGCTTGGAGGTGGGTGTGGCAGGGCAGGGCAGGGTGGGGTGCAGCCCTGGCTCCTCTCACTGTTTCCCACATTTTCAGCTGCAATCCTTAATTCCTTTGTTTTATTCTTTGTCCTCATCTTCCTTACTATACAATTAGCTTCTGTCTTCATCTTCTTCAGCGGAAGTCTGGTTTGAGCTCTGCCAGTAATGGCTTATGTATTTTAAAATATCAATTGAAGTTTCCTGTTCAGCAAGCTTAGGAATAAAAGCATGCAAGTTGATGTCCTCTGTCATAAATAGTAATGGCACGAATCAGTGTCCATCCCTAAGTTTCCTTCTTCCCCTTCGCCTTTTATCTTACTGTTTCGCTGTCTCATCGTTGGACTTGGTAATAAACTATCATTGGTTACTTATTCTTTTGATATTTTGTGCAAGTATTATGATTATCATTTCCAGAGAGAAACGGAAGAGATTTAAATGCACTTGATGTTTAACCATCAGGCTTCTCTCCCTGTGTGAGCTGTCTGATTCTCCACCGTTACATCTTTGAGGAGCATTTGCAGGAAGTTTACAGGGAGCTAACATTCGTATCTGAAGTTGCTGTGCTGCTGCTTCTTTGCAAACAGAATCTCAGAGGGGCGTGGAGTTGGCTGGCCGTGGTGCTGCGGGCCTGTCGTCCCAGCACCTTGGGAAGCTGAGGCAGAGAAGCACAAATCTGAGTTCAGCCCGAGCAAATTAGAGAGACCCCCGGGTGCTCTCTGAAGCGAGCTGCTCATGACAGTGGGTGTCTGCTGGAAGGCAGCAAGAACAGGTGACAGTCGCTGTTCAGAAGGACCTGACCCTCTCCTTCCTGCCCCACACACTGGTGGGGACCCTGCAGGGGAGAGGACTGTCATTTTATTGCCTGGCCTGGGCCTGAGAGCCCAGCTCACTCTGCAGCCCACATTCTGTGTGACCCCAGGGGCGGGGCTCTTTCCGGTGGACCCGCCTTTCTCTACTTTTGTTCTCTCTACACGCTTTCTCCCCTTTTCGGGAGGGGAATTGTATATGCATGCCTTTAACCATCTTTTGGGAAGTTCTTTCTGTCTGATTTATGTTTTTAAATTACCATAGCTGTATTCCTTTCTTTATTTTTCATTTCACATACAGTTTTTCCTGTAAGGGGATTAGTTTTAGGAGGCCGTTGGATACCAAAATACCCCTATTCTCAGACTCCTTGGATGAAATGGCACATATTCCCAGGCCCATCCTCCCCACGTGAGCTCATCTCCAGGATACTCACAGCACCTAACAACTGAAAGGCTGAGTACGTAGCTGTTGAGGGGGTCATGCAAGAAAATGAACATGTGCTGTTTCCCCCAAATATTTTCACTATGCAATTCACTGTGCAATGTTGAATACATGATTGTGGATGACTGCACTTGTCTTTTAAAAATTATTTTTCTTGATGAGGACAGCCTAGCAGGTGCCTTACATTGCCCATCTGCAAGCTCAAGAAGTAGCCAGTTTACTGGAAGCCCGTTAACTCAAGGGAGAGGCTAATTCATCAAATGGTAAACTGTCTTTTATTTTTTCTAAAGAAAAAAGTGGTTTATTTAGCTCACGGTTTGCAGAGGTTTCAGTCTATAATTGGCTGGCTCCAAGGCAGAGAGGCACATGGCATCGGGGTGGCAGTTCATGGCAGCACAAGACAGCAAAAGCGGCAAGAGCAAAAGGGGGAGACAAGCCTCTTTCTGTCCCTTACATTGTATCCAGTCTCCCAGAGATCAGGGCAGTGCCAATCCAATCAGTGCACTGATTCAGCAGTCGCATACCCTTAATTCCAGCACCCTTAATCCCAGCACTGACAAACACAGTCTAAAAACAGATCTGTTGCACAGTGAGTGCTTGTGGCTCCCTGCAGCCCTGCTGCCATCCTTCAGATATTGAAGCCCTAACCAGCTTCTTAATGGATATTTGGAGCGGGGACTTTGAGAAGTAATTAGGTTTAGATGACGGCAGGAGATGGTGCCCTCCCAATCGGATTAGTGCCCTTTTAAGAATGAAAGGGCAGCGTGTTTTTCCAGCACAACACTGATGGAAAGCCATATGGGGGCACAGTGAGGAGGGAGATGCCGTCTGCAAGGCAGGAAGAGGCTCCTCTCCAGGACCTGACTGTGTTGGCACCTGGTCTGGGACTTCCAGCCTTCAGAACTGTGAGACCATAAGTGTTGTTGGACCCACTCAGTCTATGGTATTTTTCTATGGCAACCTGAGCTAAGATACTATCTATTTCCTAAAACCTTGTTTTAAGAAACAGGGTCCTATGCTTGCTTCGGAAGCACAGATACTAAAACTAGAATGATGCACAGAAGGTTAGCATAGCCCCTGTGCAAGGATGACATGAAACTCACAAAGCGTTCCATATTTTTGAGTCAGAAGTGCTTTGAAGAAGCTTTTCTTTCAACTTCGCAAAAACTGACCGATGCTCTTGCATTGTCTCCTTTAGCTGCAGTGGATGTCACAAATATTACTGAACTGCTTGCGAATCTAACAAGACCCGATGGATTCCATCCTCAGGCCAAGAATTCCCAAGACTATCAGGCCTTAACAGTATATAGCTTGGCTGTAGATTTTCCCATGTGATCTTAATAAGTCCATGCTCATAAGAAATTTGGGGCTATACAAAATCTTTAAATTTTTTAGAACTCAGCAGCAGTCTTGCAAGAGACTGGTACCACTGAATGGGATTCTGGAGCAAGTAAAAGATTAGACATTCTGAGAGCTTTTGAGAAAGTCAAGATTGAGTTAGAAAAAGGGAATAACGAATTTGGTGGGCACCCTATAGCAGCAGCACAGGGTGCCAGCACAACTCCGACTATCTTTCAGAATGAAGTCGCAAAGAATAAAGAAGAATATGTGACTCTTCTCTAGGATGTATAAGCAACTCAAAGAGCACACTCTAGTCAGCAAAAGACTTAAATGGACCCTGGAAGCGATCAAGAGGTTCCAGAGCCAGGATCAGAAATGAAGCTGAGATTATCAAGATAAACCGAATCAGCAGCCCTGGGAAAAAGCGAACTTAACCTGGCATAGCTTCTCAATTAATGTATTAGTTACAAGAGATGATGGAAGTGGAATCCTTTAAAATTATGTTCACTTTTCTGCTTTAGTAAAATTATTCTTGTGCCAAAATCAACAAAGAGGAAACATAGTCCTTCAAGGTATACTCACTGGGTAGGCATACGTTCTATTTCCTTTTGTATTCCTTGATCATATTAATTCAACAAAATAGTTATTGATCATTGTTCTTGGTTCTAAGAATAAGAGCAGAGAACAAAACAGATAAAGGTTTGCTCCTCATGGAGATTTTGCTCTGGAATTGAGACTGTGTGTGTGTGTGTGTGTGTGTGTGGTCTATGGTCTTCTCAATAGAGCTGGTGCAGCTCCTCCTGCGGCGGTGGGCTCCTGACCTGGGAAGGACGTGGTTCTCTGGTTTCTGCTGGGAATTTCTTTGCACTGGAAGGCGAGGGATTGGGGTGGAGGGAAGACACGGGCTAGGGGTTTCTTTCAGCAGCAGATGTGTGCATAGATGGTGGAGAGGGAGGGATCCCCTAAGCACCTGAGAGGACTGGGGCAGAGAGTGCAGGCAAGGGCTGGTCGTTGCTGGGATTATGGAGCTGGAGCACCAGGCCAGGTGGGAACAAGCTGGCGGAGGCTAGGAGCAGGTGGACGACTC
>PVJX010030786.1:0-21752 GCA_004027295.1 Dolichotis patagonum
TTTCTTTGCCAGTGCCATGCTGATTTTATCACTGTTTAATTTTTAATGCCTTGTTTATAATTTTATGGACTTTGAAGTTCTAGGATATAATTACCTCAGATAGAAATGTAGAGTTTTAAGAACCTACTCACTTAGTACTAAAAATTACATAAATATATGAAATGTAAACATACCATAGTTCTAAAGAAAATTATTTTTATCATGTCACTATGTTAAATTATTTTGCAGAAATATTGGTCATACCTAGCTTCCCTGAGGTTATTAGTGAAAAGAAAAAATGTTCTTTGTTAGAAATAATGTTTATCAAATTATTATGGCATTGACCTTCAGAAATATGTTTTATATTTCAGCTGAAAGTAATATTTCTTTGCAGAAACAGTTAGAAATTCCAACCTGTTGAAGACAAATATATACTAGGTCATAGTCTTGATTTTACCAGTCGGATGCACTTATTGCCATTATCTTGTTCTCAGTTTCCTGTTCTGGCATTTGTCCTTTACTTCACTGCCCCAAACACTTTGTCATAGTTCCTAGTGAAGATTCTAGCTGTAACGTGTTTTTCAGAGAGCTAGTTGTGGGACCAGTTGTTTTTCTCAATAGAGAACATCATAAAGATTTCGAGACAACATTCTTTGATCTAGAATATTTCAGTAAGAAACTAACACAACATCACAGAAAAATAGATTAAAAACGTGTAAAAGATATCAAAATTGATTATACAGTTTACCAAACCATAAAAAGTAGGAGAAAATTTTGTGCTTGCCATTAGAATATATGAGAAATTTCTAATAGTTAATACTTGATATATATTTGAGTTCATTGCTTTCAGAAATCAGCATTTTTGTTTAAAAAATGTTATCTCTGATTTTATAATGAGAAAATCATTAAGAAGCAGCCAAATATTTGGATTTGGAATCAGAGGCTCTATCTTGGTCTTGCTCTCAACTATGAGAAGCATGCCATTCCTGATTATTTTGTCTGTCTGTTAGTTTGTTTAAAACAGGGTCTTGCTATGTAATTCAAGCTGGCTTTGATCTCACTGTATAGTCCAGGCTGACCTCCAACTTCCAATGATCCTTCTCCCTCAGTCTCTCAAGTCCTGTGATTGCAGCTGTGTGCCACCACACTTGACTCCTATGTGATCTCTTAAGGTTGCTCTAGCACCAAAATTCACTCTTTGGTTAAAAAAAAAAAAGGGTGAAAATTACAAAAGGTTTCACAAATGTAAAGGTAAATGAGCCTACTAGAAACAAATTCACAGCCAGGCATGGTGGTACATGCTTATACTCCCAGCATTCAGAAAGCTGAGGCAGGAGGATCACCACAAATTGGAGACCAGCCTGAACTATATAGCAAGAACCTGTCTCAAAAAATCAAAAAGAAATTTTAGATATTAGAAACAAATTCACTAAAAGGTCATTTTTTGACAAACTTGTGAAACTCATCACAACTCTTAGGAATTTCTTTGTATTTTATAGAAATTATGGGTCTTAGTATGGAATTTATAGTGGTAAGAATCGATGATGTAGAATCAGGTATTGTAAATTGTAAAAGAAGCAGATATTGTGGACACCAGAGAAGTTTCTGGAGTTAACTTAGTTGTTGCCTTTATCCATTTGCAGTTTATTGCAATGAAAAGTGAATACCTAACTGTGTGGGCATTTTTGCGACACCAGTCATTCTTGATACATATTACTGTTTTTTCATTTGACCCATAAAGACATTTTTAAGTATTTTGTTTTTCAGTTTTCACTTTGTTATTTCTTTTTTTTTAGAGAAAAAAAGCAAAACAGAAAAAAAGGTAGAAATAATACAGAATTAAAAAAAAAAAAGAAATCACTAGTTGATAAATTACATATGGTTATCTTAGAAGTAGTTGTTCAAGTTACAAAATCAAAACATAAAAAATGGACAGTCAAGCAATGACAGTATAAGGTATTCTATTTGATGAACTAACAAAAACTGAGTAGTATGGTTATCTATCTTGCACACATGGCTACATGAGGATAGAAAAAATTGCTCAGCGAGGAAATTTTAGTTCACTCACTGAGAGGACCCAAATGAGCTGCTACTTCAGCATAAGAGAGCTTCAGGGAGACAGTAGCAAGCTGATGCCTCTGTGATTATTATTTGTAACCCAAGGACATGAGAACAAAGATGTAGAAGAAAAGCATTTACAATCTATTGTATAAGAGTTTTGGTCAGGAGACAGGTCAGAATGGGATGGTTTGTTAAATGAAACTTGTTAACCTCATTTAAGCATTCTTGTCAGGGCAGAGGGGACACAATATCCAAAGCAAACATCTCTGAGAACAAACTGCTTTTTAATTCTGTTGACTATTGTCCTGTAGATTCTGCTCTAAACTATAACCATGCATTCCAAGAGTCCTGAACTGTTGTCCAGAAAGTCTTCCTTTTCCACATTCACTTCAGATACTCCTTTGGCCAGAATCTCACTACGAGACAGGTTTTTTGTTTGATTGGTTGTTTTTGGCTTTGTTTCCTTTTTCTTTGCATTTTGGCTTTTTGAGACAGGGTCTAGAATTCACTATGTAATCCATGCCCGCCTCAAGCTCAAAGAAGTCCTCCTGTGTCAGTCTCCTGCGTGCTGAGACTATAGGCATGCCTAGCTAGTGGAGACAACACTGAGGGAGATGTTCAAAGGAAAACTATTCAGTGGTGGCCACTGCTCATGCACAAGCCATCTGCCTGTTTCCTGGATTAGAAACGGGCTAATTAGTTGAGGGACCTTGTTACAATGTTTGAGAGAGAGAGAGAGAGAGAGAGAGAGAGAGAGAGAGAGAGAGAGTGTGTGTGTGTGTGTGTGTATGTATACATGAATTAAAATGCCTAGATTATTAGTTTCTCCCTTTGTCTTTCAATAAATAAACTCTTGTTCACAGGTGGGGAAATGTTGAAATAATTTTTGGTCCCTTCCTCATAGGTTAAATTTAATGCAATGATCTATGTATAAATACTTCTGATGAGGAGAGATTTAAATAAAAAGCAATTAATTATTCTACTTTTTCTTTCCATTGTACTAGGAGAACGGTATGTACCTGGAGTGGGAAATGTGACCAAAGAAGAGGTCACAATGAGAGAAATTGTTCACTTGCTTTGCATTGAACCCATGCCACATAGTGCTATTGCTAAAAATTTGCCCGAGAATGTAAGTCTATCTTTTTTTTTTTTTAATTCACCTCAAGATGGCATTCTTTGTGCTTTTTCTTTCATTGGAAGCTACTTTGTATTTCAGGAGAATATGTTAATCAGAAAGCCCCATATTTTTATCTCTTAATGGTATAAACTTTAATTCTAGGAAAAACTCCCTGACTTTTTGTTTACTTTAAATAGTATTTCACCAGGGTAAAAAGGGCTCCCTGAAATACTGACACTGTTGGTGTGGCATGTTAATATTGGTCTTCTGAGAAGCAGACCTGAAGATTAAACATTAAGGTTTTATATTAAAGTTATGAAGGAACTGGATGTGATGGTGCATTACTGTAACCCTATCTTTTTGGAGGTGAAGGCAAGAGAATTGCCAAGAATTTGAGGCCTGCTTAGGCTACATAAGTGAGTTCAAGGCCAGCCTGAACTACACACTAAAAACCAAACTACACACTAAAAACCAAAAAAAGAAGGAAAAAAGGAAGGAGAGAGACAGAGAGGAGAGAGAGACAGAAAGAAAAGAAAAGAAAAGAAAAAAGAAAAGAAAAGAAAAGAAGAAAAGAAAAAAGAAGTAAAGTTTGAGGGAACTGGGCAAGGCTGGGAGAGCCACCAGAGAAACATGCCGGTCTGATTCCTTTGAAAGAAAGTAGCAAGCACATTAAATAGAAGCATTCGGTGGAAAAGTTTGTCTTATAGAAGAAGAGAATAGTGATCATTAGCAACTAGAAGAGTAGCAGAAGACCAGGTTAGATGACAGGTACCAAAGTACAGGTAAATAGCAGGAAATAGTTTACTGTTATGTACTAGAATAGAATAGTGGTAACTACACAGCAATTTATAGTATACTTAAAAATAACTAGAAAAAGAGTACAAAGATTCCCAACACATAGAAATTATAAATGACATTTAGAAGTGCTAATTCTCCTGATCTGGTCATTGCACATTGTATGAATGTACTGAAATGTTTCTCTGTGCCTCATAAATATGCACAATATTTTATGTCAATTTAATTTTTACAAAAACATCCTCCTCTTGGACTTGGCACCTTGCCATTGGCACCTTCCTGAGTCTCCCAGAGCAAGCCTGGTTTCTTTGATATCTTTGTATCTCTACCTTACTCCTTGTTGGACAGACAGCATCTATGGGAAGCTTGACTTTAGTGTCACCAGGACAGAACAGCTGAGTGCTGTGACCCTTTATGCTTCCCTAAGCAGAACATTTACACTTTCTCTGCAAGGTATATTGTTGTAGCCACTGCAAGTAATACTTATGTTTATATATGTATAGAAATTAACATAATAGTCCTAAAAATTCTGATTCTTGTACTTTTCCCCTTCTAAGATTTGAGTATGAATCGGAACAGTGACTCTTAAAAAGAGAATTGTAGTTATCTCTGCCATCAAGGTTTTCTAAAGAGGTATGATAGGTACAACATTTGACCACTGTCTTTTCCCTCCTCCCCTCCCCAAATTGTTTGTATCTGTTTCTAGTTTTACTATTTAATGATTCTCAAATTATATTTATTTGCCATATCGCTTCAAAGTTTTTGCATATCCGCCCACCAATTCAATAATTAATACCTTTTAAATGTCAGCATATAGTTTCCCATAGCATCTTTTTAAGCAGTTATATCCATGGGATGATGTGCTTGATCCTCTATGTCATTTTCTCCTGATACATATTTAAAAGTTTTAATATATAACTTTGTGGCATCTAAGTAATTTCATGTATAACTTATGATGCATATACCACACTTTGCAAAAGTTTTAAGCATCCTCTTTTTTGCTACTTATTCTAAAGTACATTTTCTTTCCAAGAGAGGTTAAGTTGAACAGGGTGGCATGCCCCATAATCCTTGCTACTTGACAAGCTGAAACAGGAGGACGACTTTCAGCCCAGCAGAAGCCAACCTGGATTGCAAGATCCCATCTCTTAAAAATTGAAATATAAGCTGGGGATTTAGCTCAGCAGCATAATGCCTTGCAAGCATATGGTCGTGAGTTCAATCCCCAGTACAAAAAAAAAAAATTGAAATATAAGCCAGGCATGGTGGCACATATCTGTAATTCCAGCATTTGGGAGGCTGAGACAGGAGAATCACTGTGAGTTTGAGACCAGCTTGGGCCACGTAAGTGAGATCAAGACCAGCCTAGACTATATGGTGAATCCCTGTCTTGAAAAAAAGACCAAAAATATTTTTTTAATTTAAAAAAATAATGAAATTTGAGATAGTTTTAAAAAACTGAAAAAATAAATTTTAAAGTAAAAGGATTAAAATTATTAGGTTTTTACAAGATTGTAGGTATTTATAAGTAACATCTATAAATTTTTTGTAGTAGCTTCACTTGGTCCTCATCATGACTTCACAAAAAATAGCATTCGAGCTGGGGGTTTAACTCAGCTGTGTAAACGCCTGCTTGGCAAACACGAGGTCATGAGTTCGATCCCTGGCACCAAAAAAAAAAAACCATTCAGTCTTCAAGGAAATAAATATTCAGGCCAACCAGCAAAAAACTATTACAATTGCAGATTACATCAGGACATCTAATTGGGTCCCATTTATTTGGTTACCTTGATATAGGGATTAGTAAAGCATGAGCATGTCCCAAATGTGGGCAATGACAGTTCTACATAAAAAAATGCTTCTCTTCATTGAACTGTTGGTAATGGGTGTGTGTGTGTACATGTACACAGTGATGCATGTTGTGGAGTATAAAAGCAAACATTTCTTCCTTATGCAGTTTATACATAGTTCTTAACTTTTAAGAAATCAGTCTACCAAACACAGCTAATAGATATTAGATGGGATATTTTTGTACTGAAAAATTGATCTTTTATTTTTTGTTTGTTAAGTACTTTTGAGATGCAGTTAAAAATGTATTTTAGCTGGGCATGGTGGCACATGCCTGTAATCTTAGCCCTCAGGAGGCTGAGGCAGGAGGATTGCCATGAGTTTGAGGACAGGCTGGGCTACAAATGAGCTCAAGTTAGCCCTCAACTACATAGCAAGACCTTGTCTCAAAAAAAAAAAAAAAGTATTTCATTACATGAAGGTAAAAATGATAAAATATTGTTTCAACAGGAAAATAACGAAACTGGCTTAGAGAATGTCATAAACAAAGTGGCCACATTTAAGTAAGTGCTTAATGTTTATACTTCTTCTAAGGGATGGATTGATCTTTCTCTTACGCTTTGAGTACTTTGTTATACATAGATTTGAAGTTCTTGCCAAACTCCCAAGACTAGGAATGGACTACAAATTAGAAATACGAGGATGAGAGCCACACAGTAGTGCTGAGTACGTGTTTGCTGAAGAGACGAGTTGGGGGGGTGGGGTGGGAGTTAGATAGCAAATTAATAAACTGTTTCTTATTAATTGGAAGCCATGACTTTATTGTTCTGTAAATTTTAATTTTCTTATTTCAGTTCTAACTGTAGAACTGTAGAGTTAGAACAAAATTTATAAATCTTTCATTTTTAAATGGAACTAAGATTTTAATTGGATGAATTCTTTTTTCTTTCTTTTTTTTTTTTTTTTTTTTTTTTTTTTTTTTTTTTTTTTTTTTTTTTTTTTTTTTTGATACCAGGGATCGAACTCATGACCTCGAGCTTGCCAGGCAGGTGCTTGTGCCGCTGAGCTAAATCCCCAGCCCTAATTGGATTAATTCTCCAAATTTGAAAAACTGATAACAGACTGAATTTCTACTTATATAGTATTATGTTTGTAGATAAATTACTGGGTTTAGTTGACTTATAAAAAAACTGAGAGCTTTTCTTTATGCTGTAATGATGTTGAGTGATCTATTTGACTTAAGATTCAGGCAAAACCCAAAGCTGTTGAGCCGAAATAAACCTTTCCTCCCTTAAAAAGAAAGGAAGGAAGGAAGGGCAAGATGGCAGGCACCTACCAAAGCTGCTTAATGTCAGAGCAAATAAGATATTTTTGCATTGGTGCTTTCCCTTAAGAGTACTGTAGAGAAGACTCAACACTGTTGTCTTGTACAGTTTGCTGATATCTTATCTCCCAACCATTTTAGATTTGACCTTAGACAATAGTGTGTGATAGTTTAGCAGACAGTCTTTAAACTACAGAGCTATAAAAGAAGTCCGAGGAATTTAAGTAAGCATGGGATCAGCCCTAGCGAATATTAAAAACCTTCTCCCAGTTCGTTTGTTTTTTAACTATAGAACGCATCTTAATTGTTGTCAGGGCTTTGTGTTAGTAATATAGGTTTTAAAATCTATGTGTTCTAACTTTTAGATTAATTTTTATGTTCTTGTTTTTGTCTTTTTTCTTTTTGTACTATTAAGAATTCTGCAGGGCTAAGGATATAACTCAGCGGCATGCTGCTTGCCTGGCAAGCGTGAGGTCCTGAGATTGATTCCCAGTTCCAAAAAAAAATACTACAGTTCACTTCTGTATTTTCCTTCTATTTAGGAAACCAGGTGTATCAGGCCATGGAGTTTATGAACTGAAAGATGAATCACTGAAAGACTTTAATATGTATTTTTATCATTACTCCAAAACACAGCATAGCAAGGTAGGAGAAAGTATGCTTTTCACTAAATCATCCTAAAATGCTTTATGTTTTGTAAACCCATGGAAAAATCCCTAAGTCTTCTATAGTTTTATGCTGCTGCTCATTATTAGAACACATGCTCTCCCCAAGAAATTAAAATTACATCAGCAATCTTACATTTGTATCTATGACAGCAGACAGCATTTGTATCTATGGGTATTAGAAATTTCCTTGACATCTGTCTTCAGGGGAAGAGAATTCAATGAAATAGCATGTATTTCATGATCCACACTTCATTTGGCTACCAGGCTTTCATCCTGTCTTTTAGGCTAAGTCCCTTGCTTTGTTTTTCATAACATTATAGTTTTCTTTTAGAACCTTCATAGTCTACATCAGGATGATTGTATTTCTGGTGATTAGATTCAAATTAAACACTTTTGTACAAGAATACTACACAGATTATACACAGTGGCCATTTAATATCTGTTGGGCCTTAATGAAGGGAGGGCGATGTTAAAATTTCATCATTTTAGTTAAGGTGATGTATGGTTGTGACTTTATAATTTAATTTACAGACTATCACATAGTACCCTTTTTATTGAAAACATTGGAATCTTAAATTCTTGATAGAAACATTCCTCGGCCAGATGTGGTGGAGCAGTTGGGAGGCTGAGGGGGAAACGGGAGGATCACTGTGAGTTGGAGGCCCAGCCTGGGCTACATAGCAGGTTCAAGCCTGAACTATATAACAGGACCCTGTCTCAGTAAAGAATAAATGAGAAAGAGAGATTGAGATTGATTGAGAGATTGAGCTACCTCATACTATTTTTCCATGACCTTTCCTAGAATAGCTATTTTCTTCTAGGACAAGGTGGCATCTTTAATACATGCTTCAGTATATAAAATATTTTAGTAGGTTGGGAGAGTCTTCCCTGCTTTAAAACAGTATTCCATTTGTTTTGTGTTTGCTAAGCAATATATTTTATAACAGATGTTTTTCTTTTTAAATAGGCTGAACATATGCAGAAGAAAAGGAGAAAACAAGAAAATAAAGATGAAGGTAAAAAGTGAGATTCTGAATTGAGTCATTTTGCCTTTTTGTGTTCTGTATGATGACTTGCTTTTATTTTGTTGGTTTTGGGTTGGACAACTAAAAGAAGTACAAATAATCTTGCTTCACATATTCACATATTAAGATGTGGTTCTCCTGAGTGTTGACAAAATTTTAAGTTGATTGCAAATGTAGTTTTATTTTGAGACTGACATAGTTACATTTTTCTTGACATTGATATTTTCAGTGCTTTAAAGGTAGCAAAAAATCATGTGTTATTTGCACAGTCTTTTTTTTCTTTGACATTTGAAATTAAGTGTGTAGGATAACCCAAGTAAAAATGTACCTGTTTCCATCCCCTATTCCTTATAGCGTTGCCGCCGCCACCTCCTCCTGAGTTCTGTCCTGCTTTCAGCAAAGTGGTCAACCTTCTCAGCTGTGACGTTATGATGTACATTCTCAGGACCATATTTGAACGGGCAGTAGACACAGATTCTAACTTTTGGACTGAAGGAATGCTCCAAATGGTATATTTACCTGAGATGTTACTGAAGTGTTGGGGGATTTGGATAAGATCCTGGCTTAATTCAAATTCACATGTGGAGTATTTGATAAGAGTCATTAAAATAATTCACATATGGCACAAATTTCTTTAGTGATACTTTTTTATGTCTTAACATCCTCCTACTTGGGCACCATTTATATTTTTAAAAGCTGAAGGAAAACCAAAAAAGATCTACTGATGCTAGTTATAAATTGTCATGTTACCATTGCATCATGAGTTTTTTCTTCTTTTATTTCTCTTTTATTAAAAGGGGACAGTATAGTAGAGTTAAAGACAAATAAACCAAAAAAAAAAAAAAAAAGACAAATAAACCTATGCTTGAATCATGAATTCCCCACTTCTTTAGGAGGAACCATTTTCTCATTAGTAAAATGAGTATAGTTACTTCATAGAGTTATGAGAATTGGCTCAAGTGGAAGCAGTTATTTTTTTCTTAATAGTGTTATAGATAATTTAACCTTGCCACTTTGTGATAGCTGTAACTGAATGTCTATTTAGCACCTACCTAAATTTTCTCTTTTTCCAAATTGGTCTACTATATTGTCAAGTTATAGATGTACCTCAATTTTTGTTTTAGCAATGACAAATGTATGCAGTATTTCATTTCATACCTAAAGAGGTATATTTGATATCAAGTTAAAATTCCTCTCATTGCCTTGCTTAGGAATAAGCACTGGCAACAGTTATACGTGTTATGGGAATCAGTCCAACATTAGCACATACTGTTCAGCCTCACTCTTCATAGCTGCATCTTCCATTGCACAGGTATACCATTTTGCCTTTAGCTAGTTTCCTATTAATAGACACTTCGTTTGTTTCAGTTTTTTGCTATACCAACCTTAAAATGAGCATCCTTGTGCAAATGTCTTTGCATACTTAATCAAGGGTATTTGCATACTTAATCAAGGGTATTTGCATACTTAATCAAGTCTTTGCATACTTAATCAAGGGTATTTATTACATTAAATTTTAGTACTATATCGGAATCATTGCTATTTACTTATTTATTTACCGAGACAAGAGTCTTACTGTGTAGCTCAAGCTGGGCTTGAGTTCATTGTGTAGCCCAGGCTGGCCTCAAATTCACAGTGATCCTCCTGCCTTAACCCCCCAAGTGCTGGGATTATAGGTGTGCACCACCATGCCCAATTATGTTTTTGATTGATAATGTCAAATTGACTTCCCAAATAGTTATACCAGTTTAGCAAGTGCTGGGCTTATAGGCATGCACCACCATGCCCAATTACGTTTTTGATTGATAATGTCAAATTGACTTCCAAAACAGTTATACCAGTTTACTTTCCTGCTATCAGTTCAATAAAAAGAACTTTTGCTAGATTTGAATTTTATCAAACTCAAGATATTTGCCACTCCATTAATAGGTGCATTATGAGATAATCTTGCTTCAACTCAGGTTTCTTTACTTTGAAATGAAGCTAAACAATTTTCTCCCTTTTTTTTATTTATTTTTGTCGTCGTTGTTGTTGTTTTGAAACAGGATCTTATTTTATGATCCAGGCCAACCTTAAACTCACTATGTAGCCCACGTTGTCCTCGAACTTGTGACAGTTATGCCTCAGCTTCCTGAGTTCTGGGATTACAGGAATATGCTCCTATACCCAGCTCCAAAGAAGCACAATTTTTAAAAATCTTCCCTTATTTTTCTCCTTTAGGCATTCCATATTCTAGCACTGGGTCTACTGGAAGAGAAGCAGCAGCTTCAAAATGCTCCTGAAGAAGAAGTAACATTTGACTTTTACCATAAGGCTTCAAGTATGTTTGAGTATCATTTTTCAACACAGTTTGGCTAACTACCAATTTATAATTAAAAATTTAGATGTTTAAAAGTTTTAATCTGTCAGTCCTGAAAACATGAAAACCCCCAAATTGTCTTTCCTTAGCTTCTGTTTAGTTTGTAACTGATATTTTCTAGTATATTTTTACACCCTACTGACGTCCTTTCATTGTGCTTTCTTTTAAATGGTGGTAGGGAGGGTTACAAACATTGATAGTTTCTTACTTTCATGTCTCATGTTCCAAATATTTGCTGCTGCATTTAGCTATAAGATTCACAAGACCATTAGTGAAAGCTGTTGTTTCAGAATTTAAAACTGTTGTAGAAGTTTATTGAATGATAATGTGTTCATTTTGCATTGTTTTCAACTTGAAAGGGTAAGATAGATTTAATCAGGTTTCTGTTAAAGAATCCCTGTTTTTCAGTGCACATTCCAGGGACAATGATTATAAAACCGACAGAGGTGAACAGACGTCTCATTATCTATTTACATAATGTATTTGCTGGATCACTTGAGACGTAAACCTATTTGATTCATGGGTCTGACACCTCCCACTTAGATATTCTTGGTAGTTTTGTTTCTCTTTAAGCACTTTTGTTCAGATGGTGAATTCACAGGGAAAGGTAAAGTGAGAGTCAGATTCATCAGGTGGTTTTCACTTAGTAGGGCAGGTGGAAAATAGAAGAGAGAGACTTTTTAAAAATTCAAGTTTTTCTCGTATTATTTTCTAATTTAGTAGTATTTTTATCATATAACTCAGTAGTTCATGTAATTGTGGATTCTTATATTACAAATTATGGGCTGGGGATATAGCTTGGTGGCACAGCACCTGCCTGGCAAATGCAAAGTCCTAACTCTGGTTCCTGGTACAAAAAAAAAAGTAAGGTGTATTAATTATATGTAATTTTGTGTTTTCAAACAGGATTAGGAAGTTCAGCCACAAATGCTCAGAATATACAAATGCTTTTGGAAAAACTCAAAGGAATTCCCCAGTTAGAAGGCCAGAAGGACATGATAACATGGATACTCCAGGTAAATTAGAAAAATAAACTGAAAATATTCATGTCACTTAACAACAGGGATACATTCTGATAGATGCATTGTTATATGAACATTATAAAGTGCGCTTATGCAAAGCTAGATGGTACATTCAATCACTCAGCATGGCCTCTTACACAGACAGGAGACTCAATAGATAGGAAATGTAAAACTGCTACCTGCATACCTTTTACTTTTACAGTAAACTTTTCTAATAAGTTCAAAGAGAATATTCTAAAATAGCAACAAAAAGTACAGTGTAGGGGTCAAAAGTATAATAGAACCCATGCTTAGCATGACTAAGGCCCTGGGTTCAATCCTTGTCACCACAAATAAATAAATGTTTTAAAAAGTATAGTATAAAACATATATAAGCCACTAGCAATTAGTTATTATAGTTATCAAGTATTACATACTTTTATATATTTTGTATATATGCTGTTATTTTATGATATCAGTAAACAATAGGAATTTTCAGGCTCATTATAATCTTAATTATATGTTGCCTGACAATGAACAAAATGTCATTATATTGTGCATGACTATGGAAGACTACTCATTTCTAAAATTAAACCACAATGCTCACTATATTCTTCAGTTGCATTCATTTACAACTGATTATCATGATGAAAGGGATAAGGGAAGTTAAAGTATCAAAGATGACTTCTAGATCTGATGTTTAAACTATTGAGTGCATTGGCAGTAGGCATGGTGACCCACGTTTGTAATCCCAGCATTCTGAAAAGCTGCGTCAGGAAGCTCACAAGTTCAAGACAAGGCCAGGCAACTTATGGACTTAGATCATGTCTTAGAAGAAAGTAAAATAAAAAGAGGTGGGGATATAGCTTACTGCAGAGGCCCTACCTGTGCTGAACACAAATAATCCCAGTGTTAAATACAAACAACAACAGAAACTATTGAGTGGATGACAAGTGCCTTTGGGGAGGATATGGAGAGAGGCCAGAAATGGTAATGGAAGATCTTTGTATGGAAACACAAAGCCAGAGTTTTATGGATCATCTTCATTTAATATAGTCATTAAAATATTGTTTTGAATCTGGATTTTTTTTTTTTTGCTCATTAGAATTGAGAGGTATTTTTAAATTCTTATTAATTGGAAATCTTTGAACTGATATATGCTCCAAGGGTTTGCTCTTTTTTTCCTATTTAACTAGAAGTATTGCTTAAGCAAATGATATAATAAGATATGCAACTGTCAGATGACAGTGTTAAGATTTCTCTTGAAGAATGTTCAATTAATATTTAGTATTTGTGTTAAATATGATCATTTTACTTCAATTTTTTTTTTTTTTTTTGTACCAGGGATTGAATTCACAACCTCAGGCTTGCCTGGCAGGCACTTAGGCCAGTGAGCTAAATCCCTAGCCCTAATGTAATCATTTTAAAATATAAAGCAGATGCTGTGGACTTAGCTCAGTGGCACAGTGCCTACCTGGCAAGCGCAAGATCCTGAGTCTGATTCCTGTACCAAAAAAAATAAAATACAAAGCGGAAACAAAAGTAGATAACTATTCCACTTTTGTTAAGAACATAAACTAATTTTCATTTAGTCCAATTTAGTCCAGATGAGATGTCTATTCCCAAAAATTCATTTACCACAATTCATTACCAAAATATGTGAAAGCACAGTATCTGCTTTTAGAAACATTATATGCAACCTGGCATTGTGGCTCACACCTATAATCCCAGCACTCAGGAGGCTGAGGCAGACAAATTGCCACAAGTTCCAGGCCAACCTGAGCTACAAGGTGACTTCAAAGCCAGCCTGAACTATAGAGTGAGACCCTGTCTCAAACTCCCTTCCCCTCATAAAAGAAAGAAAGGAAAGAAACATCAGATGGTTAACCAAGGTGTTTACAGTGGTACCTTGGTTTATGAACTTAATTCTTTCCACAATTCTTTTACTTTTCATTTTATGTCTTCTAATTAAACATGTTATTTTATGCTGGGCACTGTGGCTGGGAGGCTGAGGCAATAGGATCACTTGAGTCATGGAGTTTTAGACGAGCTTGGACTGCTTTAACACACCACATCAATTAAAAAAAAAAAAGTTAGGTCCAGTATAGTGGTGTACATCTGTAATTCCAGCACTCAGGAGGCAGAAGCAGGAGGATCACTAAGAGTTCAAGGCCAGCCTAAACTACATAGCAAGACCCTGTCTCAAAACAAACAAACAAAGAGTTATTTTTAAGAAATGTTATTTTTTTGGCCAGTGTTGTGGCACATGCCTGTAATCCCAGCACTTGGGAGGCTGAGGCAGGAAGATCATGGTGAGTTTGAGGTCAGCTTGGAGGACAGGAAGTTCAACACCAACCCGAACTGCATAGTGAGACCTTGTCTCAAAAAAAAAAAAAAGTTAGTTTTCTAGAAAATCCATCTAAAGCAAACAGGCATGCTCAGAACTGTGGACTCATTCAGCTACTTTTGTACCACTGACCTCATACTCAACTGGCCGGTCCTTGATCACAGGAGTTGTCACAGTTAGGGTCACTTTTTTTATTTTCCCAAAAATTGAGATAGTTTAAGTCAAAGATATTTGGAGACATCATAGGCGAATTAAATGGCGAAATTTTTCTTTCTGGACAGTCTAATCAAATGATTTAATATTTCATCTGTTTTTCACAGATGTTTGACACAGTAAAGCGATTAAGAGAAAAATCTTGTTTAATTGTGACAACTACTTCAGGATTGGAATCGATTAAGAATGATGAGGTAAAGAACACTATACTAATGGTAACGTTTATCTGTCTTTGAACAAGGAGTTACTTGTTAGAAACTGTGACATTATGTGACATCCGTTTATCTTTTATTCTTGCAAGTAGCAGGCAATAATGATAATTGACATACAAATTGTAGTCATTGACTACAATGTCTGTATTTTATAAAATCAGAGAACTTGATGTATAGTGGAGCGCTATTAGAAACACTAGTCAGGTATAGTAGTGCACTTCTGTAATCTCAACACTCAGGAGGCTGAGGCAGGAGGATTGCTGTGAGTTCAAGGCCAGCTTGGGCCACATAGTGAATTCAGGACTAGCTAGCCTGAACTATATAGCTAGACCTTGTCTCAAAAAGCAAAATAAATAAATAAATAAATAAATAAAAGGCAGGCTATACTACCATTAATTTTAAAAATATTTTAATGTCTGTAATTATTTTGTCTCACAGTCAGTGGATTCTCATAATTTACTTCACATTATTCTTCTGTTAGAGTACAAGAGAATGGTGTATTTTAGACTCTAGGAAATGTAGTAGTATTTACATCAGTTATTTCCATAGTGTAGTGAATTAGGTTTTTAAATTCAGACCTTTAAATTATTAGAATATTATTAATTGTGATTATTTGGTATCCTTCCTAAAAGAAAAATACAATAAAAAGGTACCAAATATGTCTTAAAAATATCATTGAAGTTCTCAATGTTAGCAGTGCATTTAGGACTGTTAGACATCAAGTTAGTTTACTTACATTGTTTAAATGTCAGTGAATAATTTTGTTCCACCTAAATCTCTTAATGTATCTACACTGAGTATAAAAGGCAGATTATTGGGTATTAAGGTACTTGGCCTTTTACATTAAATTATTGATACAATTAGAGGAGCAATTAGTTGTACAATAATGATAGAGACATTAATGTTAATTTTAAAAATTAAATGTAACCTAGGTCTTAAGGGGTTGTTGAATTTTCCAGAAACTTATTCTAAGAGATTTTGCCAAATAAACAGATTGAGCATTTCTAGTTCAAAAATCCAAAATTTTGGACAACTTTTGACTTCAGATATTTGAGTCAGAAACACTTAATATAGCGTATATGCAAATACAATATTCCAAAATCCATGTCTCAGAAATCTGAAACACTTCTAGTCTTGACCATTTCAGATGAGAGTTACTCAACTGTATGTAAATTTTTTTTAACAGTGAATCTCTTCTAATTTTGTGATTTCTCAACATCCAGATTACTCATGATAAAGAAAAAGCAGAACGAAAAAGAAAAGCTGAAGCTGCTAGGCTGCATCGCCAGAAAATCATGGCTCAAATGTCTGCCTTACAGAAGAACTTCATTGAAACTCACAAGCTCATGTATGACACCACACCAGAAATGACTGGGAAGGAAGACTCCATTATGGAGGAAGAGAGGTAAAGCAAGGCGAAATAAAAAATTAACAGCTCAGCTTTTGGAGAAAGCATTAAGTGTTCACTTTAAATCATGCTTTTCTAAAATTTTTTTTATAAGAAAAAAAAAACCTGGAAATACCAGTAATAGAAACTGACCCTTGCTATTTTGTATTTATAGGCTCTTTTTTTTTCTTTTTTTTTTTTTTTGAGATCGGGTTTCATTGTGCTATGCGGTTCAGGTTGGCTTTGCATTCAGTTTGTACCCCAAGGTGACCTCAAACTCACAGTGCCTCAGCTTCCCCAAGTGCTGAGATTACAGACATACACCACCACACCCAGCCTAGGTTCTTTTAAATACATATTTATGCATCAACTCCTCTGTTACAAATCGTTCTTATGATTCCTGAGTGCCTACAGTTATTACAGATTTAAAACATATTCATCACCTGAAAAAAGTAGTAGTTGTTCTTTTTCTCTTAAAAAGATGGAAGACAATGCTTATACTTAGTTATGATAGTGCTAATGGGAATCAGTAAATCTAGGTTTCTTTTCATTTTTTTTGCTTTTTGAGATAGGGTTTTTTTTTATTTTAAAGAGAATAAAACAAAAGAGGACAGAACAAAGGTAAGAATGGAACAATGTAAGCAACACAGCACTTAAAACAAGACAAACGGATATTAACAGTAGCTACCATAATGTCTCTTTCTTTGAAATAGTTGAGCATAGCTTCACACACAATAGTATCAAACATAACAAAATAGTATAAAACCATTCAAGAGAATGAAAGAATTACAGGGCATTCTGAACCAAATAACAGAAAATGAACAGTGGCTATTATAATATCTCATTTTCCATAAAAATTTGTTTATACTATCACATATATTAAAATTCAATAAGAAACAACATGATAAAACCGATAGTAATAGAAGAATAAAAGCATGGTAGGACTTCAAAGCAAGATGATATTTAATCAGCAATGGCTGCCATAAGGTCTTGTTTTCCTCAAAGCAGCTGTTCATACCATCACACATAATAAAATCAAACAAAACAGAATAAAACCATTCCAACTGATGAATGAAAACATTATAAGGCTTCAAAGCAATGTAATGGGGAATCGTGATTACTCTAAAATCTTATGTACTTACCATTTCTTACACTAGGGAGACTATACGGTATTTATACATTTGAGTTTGATTTATTTCGCTTATGAGTATGGTCTCAAGTTGCATCCATCTTTTTTATAAATATCTCAATGTGATCATTTTTTATAGCTGAGTAGTACTCCATTGTATAAAAATACCACAACTTTTTTATCCATTCCTCAGTTGATGGGCACTTAGGTTGTTTCCAAGATTTGGCTATTACAAATTGTGCTGCTATAAACATGGGTGCACATATGTCACTGTGGTATGATATTTTCAGTTCTTCTGGGAATATGCCTAGTAGTGGAATAGCTGGGTCAGATGGGACTTCCAATCTCAGCTTTTTGAGGAATCTCCAGACTGACCTCCACAGTGGTTGCACCAGTCTACACTCCAACCAACAGTGCAGAAAAGTTTCTTTTTCCCCCACAGCCTGTCCAGCATTTGTTGTTGGTAGTTTTCTTTAATCTTGGCCATTCTTTCTGGAGTGAGATGGAATCTCAGTGTGGTTTTAATTTGCATTTCTCTAATGACTAATGATGATGAACTTTTATTCATGAATTTATTTGCCATTCATATTTCTTCATCTGAGAACTGTGTATTCATTTCAGATACCCATTTTTGATTGGGTCTTTGAATTTCTGGGGTCTGATTTTTTAAAATTCTTTTTAAGTTCCAGACAGAAGTCCTTTGTCTGAGGGACAGTTCACTAAGATTTTTTCCCAGTTTGTGGGTTTTCTTTTCACTATGCTGGAGACTTCTTTTGACATGCAGAAACTCTTTAATAAGACATGATCCCAGTTATTAATTCTGGGAAGTATTTCCTGTGAGGTTTGATTCTTGTTCATGAATTCTCTCCAACCCCTATGTCTTCAAGATTTTTACCTACTTTGTCTTCCAAAAGATTTAGTGTTTCTGTTTTAATATTTAGATCTTTGATCCATTTAGATTTTAATTTAGTACATGGTGATAGGCATGGGTCTAGTTTTAGTTTTCAGCATATGGAGAGCCAATTTTTCCAGCACCATTTATTAAACAGACTATCGTTCTTCCAGTGAACATGTTTGGCCCCTTTATCAAAGATAAGCTGGTTGAGTGTGTTTGTGCTTGTGGTTGTATCTTCCAATCTATGCCATTGATCTTCAGATCTGTTTTTATTCCAGTACCATGTTGATTTTATTACAGTAGCTTTGTAGTATAACTTCGTCAGGGATTGTGATGCCTCCTGCCTTGCCTTTGCTGCTTAGAATTGCCTTTGCTATTGTAGGTCTCTTCTGGTTCCAGATGAATTTTAGGAGTGATTTCTCTAGGTCTATGAGTTATGTTAGTGGTATTTTGATTGGGATTGCATTGAACCTGTATAACAATTTTGGGAGAATGGCAATTTTCACAATATTTATTATTCTTATCCATGAACAAGGGATGTCTGTCCATTTTCTGAGGTCCTCCTCGATTTCCTTTTTCAGGGTATTATAATTTTCCCTGTATAGGTCTTTTACTTCTTTCGTGAGATTAATTCCTAAGTCTTTCATTTTTTTTGGATGCTAGTGTGAAGGGTGTAGCTTCTTTTATTTCTTTCTCAGTGATTTTATTGTTAGTTTATAGGAATGCTATTGATTTTTGAGTATTGATTTTGTATCCAACTACATTGATGAATTATTTATTATATCTAACAGTCTTTTAATGGAGTTTTGGGGGTCTTCTATGTAGAGTATCATGTCATCTGCAAATAATGATAATTTAACTTCCTCTTTTCCTATCTTTACTCCTTTTATTTCTCTCTCTTGTCTAATTGCTCTGGCTAGTATTTCCAGTACTATGTAGAATAGGAGTGGTGATAGGGGACATCCTTGTCTTGTGCCAGATTTTAAGGTAAAGGCTTTCAGTTTTGGGTCATTTAATATGATGCTGGTTGTTGGTTTGTCATAGATGGCCTTTATCATATTGAGGTAAAGACCATCTATTACAATTCTCTGTAAGGTTCTTACCATGAATGAGTGTTGGACCTTATCAAAAGCTTTTTCTGCATCTATAGAGATGATCATGTGATTCTTACTTTTGGCTGTATTGATATGGTGGATTACATTTATTGATTTACATATGTTGAACCATCCCTGCATTCCTGGGATGAATCCCTCTTAGTCGTGGTGTATAATCTTCTTGATGATTTGCTGTACCAGTATTTTATTGAGAATTTTTGTGTCTATGTTCATTAGGGAGATTGGCCTATAGTTCTCTTTTTTAGTTGGATCTTTCTCAGGTTTTGGTACCTGAGTAATATTTGCTTCCAGGAATGACTTAGGAAAAATTGCTTCTCTTTCTATTTCATTGAAGAGTTTGAGGAGTATTGGCATTGTCTTCTTTGTATTTCTTATAGAATTCCTCAGTGAATCTGTCTGGGCCTGGACTCTTCTTTGTTGGTAAGAACTTAATTACATTATCAATTTCATTAATAGGAATTGGGTTATTCAGCAGTTTTACATCTTTTTGAGCCAGCTTTGGTAGTTCATATGTTTCTAAGTATCTGTCCATTTTTTCTGTGTTATTGAACCTATGAGAATAGAGGTTTTTGGAATAGGTGTTGATGATCTTTTGCATTTCCACAGAGTCTGTAGTGATTTCACCTTTTTCATTCTTTATTGCATGAATCTGAGTTTTTTTCTTTCCTTTTTTAAATAAGGTTGGCTAGGGGCTTATCAATTTTATTTATTCTTTCAAAGAACCAACTCTTTGATGCATTGATTCTTTGTATTGTTTTCTCAGTCTCTATTGCATTAATTTCTGCTATGATCTTTATAATTTCCTCCCTTCTTTTGGCTTTGGGCTTGTCTTGTTCTTTTTCTGGATGTTTGACGTGTAGTATCAGGTTGTTTATTTGTGTTCATTCTGTTTTCCTGATGGGGGAACTCAGTGCAATAAATTTTCCTCTGAGGACCACTTTCATTGCATCCCAAAGATTCCAGTAAGTTGTATTGTATTTTTGTTTGCTTGTAGATATTGTTTAATTTCTTCTTTAATTTCCTCCATGACCCACTGATTGCTCAAGAATGTATTATTCAATTTCCATGTGTTTGTGGGGTTTTTGCATTTTCTTTTATCATTAATTTCTAGTTTCATGGCACTATGATCTGATAACATGCATGGGATAATTTCAGTTCTTTTGTATTTACTTAAATATGTTCTGTGGGCTAGTATATGGTCTGTTTTAGAGAATGTCCCATGTACTGCTGAGAAGAAGGTATATTCTGATGTTGGATGGAACACTGTGTATACGTCTATCAAGTCCATTTGTTCACAGGTGTGATTCAGTTCGGTTATTTCTTTGCTGATTTTCTGTCTAGTTGATCTGTCCCTTTGTGTCAGTGGCATATTAAGGTCTCCTGTTATAACTGTGTTATTGCTTATTTGATTTTTCACCACCTTTCCCAGCTATGTTTCTGTTAATATTTGTTTTGTATAGCTGGATGCTCCCAAATTTGGTGCATATATATTTAAGATTGCTGTCTCTTCCTCTTGAAGTTTTGCTTAACTAGTATGTAGTGACCTTCTTTATCTCTTTAGATCTTTTTTTTTTATTTAAAGAGAAGAAAGAAAAAAACAAAACAAAACAGAATAAAGGGTAGCAACAATACAGAATTCCAAGGAAAAAAGGAAAAGAACAACAACAAAAAAATCTAAGAGATTATTACTTGACAAATTACATACTGACTTCTTGGAAATAGTTGTTCAAATTATAAAGTTAAAACATGTAAAGTAGACATTCAAACAGTGAGACTGTTAACAGTTCTGCTCCAAGATCAGACAAAAACAGCAATGTGGTCATCATCGTACACACTCAAACATACATGCAATTATATCAAAAGGGTAAAATTAAACACAACAAAACAGAACAAAGTGGATCACAAGAAAGCAATGTAAGAAACATAAATTTCAAAGCTAGACAATCAGAGATATTCACTCTCTATCATATTGACTCTTGTTTTCTTCCAAATAGTTGTGCATATCGTCACATACAGGAAATTAACACAAAACAACATTGTATGGAACTGATCTGAACAGGACGAGGAAGGCGTTTCAGGTCTTCAAGACCAGACAATAGGGAAGCCAAGAATGGCTGTCATAGTGTCTCTCATTCTCTTCAAAACAGCTGTCCATACCTTCATGTGTGTTGAACTTAAACAAAACAAAACAAGCTAA
Source organism: Dolichotis patagonum (assembly GCA_004027295.1). Lineage (NCBI taxonomy): Eukaryota > Metazoa > Chordata > Mammalia > Rodentia > Caviidae > Dolichotis > Dolichotis patagonum. Next base: position 21,613 of record PVJX010030786.1, read on the forward strand.
AATCACTTTGAACAAAGAATGATAATTTTGCTGGATTACACATCATGACATTATGGAATCAGCACTGGGTACTGTAGTGTCTCTTTTTCTTCAAAGTAGTTGTTCATTTCAACATGTGTTATATAGTTGGTTCTTGTAAA
>PVJX010030787.1:0-21762 GCA_004027295.1 Dolichotis patagonum
CTCCTTGATGTAAATTTTCGAGGGGAAGTAATTTCTAGTTCAGGTGCTTTTGACTCAGTCACTGTCATGGGTGGTAGGCAGCACTGTTTAAGCTAAAAGGAGAAGTCAGCTGTGACATCCAGTGTCCTTCTGTCACAGCAAGAAGACCTGATGCAATCTCACACCCTAAGAGGAAAATGCCAACATGCATGAAACCAGGTACAAAACTCAGCTCAGCATAAATTACCACTTTTAAAATAATAGAATAAACTGCTTTTCCCCCACGACTGGAAGAGTTCAAACAGACATCCAAGATGTTTGTAATTCAGAATAATTCCACATTCCCGTCTAACAAATCTCCTAACCATAATGTTCTGTGATTCGGTGACTCCGTGGAGATTAGTGTTGCACCCTAAGTGAGACCCCGGGGTGTGACCCTGCCTTTCTCGAGGAGCAAGCCGCCCTGAGCTTCGCGGTGCGCGTGGGTGGTGCACGCAGAGAGGCGTCCGGGTAGGCCTGGCCAGGATAACGCAGACACCCGGTTGAGGGGACTGGGACGGCGCTGGAAGCCGTCCTTTATTTGCAGTTACGTCCCTCGGCGATGGCGTGAGAAGAAAGGAGCCTTTTCACGCGTGATTCCCAAGGCAGAGGGTGGCACTCAGAAGCCGGTGACTCACTTGTGTACCACTGACTCTAAGAGGAGAAACGGGAGGTGCAGCCCCTTCCAGCGGGGCTGAAATCCACCTCGGGCACCGCCCCGGGACCCAGCCGGGGAGGAGAGGGCGTCAGATGGCGGTGAAGGCCCTGTGCCTTTCACTCGTCCCAGACATCCGCCTAAATCTCCTGGAACTTCACACGCATTCCCAAGAGAGCAATGTCACATTACAAGATGTTCTTCACAAAGCTGTGTCTTCCTAAAACGTGTGTTATGATGTTCCACGTCCCAAACAGAGTAAGACAGCTCACATGCACCCTAGGACTGTGTACTGAACAGCTATTATTAACTGCATAATAGAGTCCCTCGGGGAAGTAGGACGTTCAGAACACTGGTAACGCCAGGGTGGTTCGGGAGGACCACACTCACCCGCGGCCTCGGGCTGGCCGCTCTCAGCCCCCCGGGACCTGAGCCTGGTGCAGAAAGCTTGGGCACTTGCACCAGGAAGGCTGGTTTAAAGTCTCCATTCTTCAGTTTATCATCTCTGTGACCTTGAGCAAGTCATTCGCCTCTGGAAGCCTCAGCTTCTGCACCTTCCAAGCAGGGATGGAAAATGATCACCGATTTCTTATGACTGCCATGAGAATGAAATGAAGAAATTAGGTGAAATATTTAGCCCATAATAGTTACTCAAGCATGCGTTTCTTTCATTCGGAGGCATTTCAGTAACATTTAGCATCTCTGTGGCTAGGACATTTTACAGTGAGTGACAACTTAGGGTCACTGCTGACCAGGCAGCATGCGAGACAGGTGACATCCTTTGGGCTGGAGGGTGCAGATACCATTTTCATTTCAAGTGACGTTTGTGCCTGGTTGCTTCTCTGGGAATCTAGGGTAACTGGCACCAGAAGTGTCTCTGAAGAGGTTATGGTACGATTCCAAGTTGTAACAGAAGTTATTGTGCATAATAAAGGTCACAGAAAAATAACACCAGCACACTTAATATACCAGGATTTACTATCAGGATTGCAGATAGCATTGTTGGCAAAAAGTTATGAAAATTCTGTATTTTCTTACAAAGTAACAATCTAATGCCTAACAGGACCTAACAAAGATGCTCCTAAGTAAATTAGACTGTTACATCTTGTTACCTAAATATCTATGAAAATTATTTATTCCACACTAAGTAATTGAACTACACAGATTGCAGAAACTGGTATCTGGAAGAAGCAAAAGGAAGCTTTAAAAAAATGGAGAGCAGACAGATCAATTCCTGTTAGGACTAGGGGTACTGAGACGTATTGAACTGGAATGTTTGAAAAATGTTCTTCTGACTTTGGAACTTAAATTATGGGAGTCTAAATCAGCAGAGATAAAAAGAAAGGCCAGGCACAGATGTGTAACCCCAGCACCCTTGGGGGCTGAGGCAGGCTGAAAGTCAAGTTTTAGTTCAGCTCAGGCAATATAGCAGGGTAGCAAGAGTTTGTCTTGTGCTGAAAATTAAAAATGGGCTAGGAGTGCAGCTCAGTGCAAAGGCTCTGAGTTCAAGCCCCAGGACCACAAAAGAAAAAAGATATTTAAAGAAATCAGAAAAAAAAGGGAAAAAGAGAGAGAGAGAGAAAGTACTGCGTTAAAATGTGTGGAACAGGTGCACACAGTTTAGAAGAAAATGCTCGAGCCAATAGTGGAACATTCTGAGAAATCTCTCATCATACACAGTGTTAACAATGGCAAGCAGAGAAGTGTTGCAGAAGTGGGATGAAGGCACCAAAATTAATCTTTATGTTTCCCTTTAATGTGTCTTATGGAAGAGAAGTAGTAAAAGCCTATATTTAAATTAATCCATAGTAGCTTTCAATAATAAAATAAAAATTCTTACTCAGGTAATATGCTATTCTAGTTTTACTGATGGCACCATTTTAGCTGTGGTTTTGGTACACAAATACTGGCACATCTCTAAGTTGATAAGCCCTCAGGACAGATGAGATGTGGTAAGGCTTGGCTATCTCAGTACAGGTAAGTCTCCATAATCCCAACACTGTTTACCTTAGCAATATTTACCACAGCAGACAAGCTCCTCACACTTTCAAAGCTGGGCTCTAAGTGTCAGAGTCCAATGTACAGTAACAAGAACTGAGTACTGAGACTAAAATTAAAAGTGCCGTCCTGTACCCATGTCCTCTGTCTCCAGCAATGTTTAATAATCCCTGGGGCTTCCTCCTGGGGAGCTTGGGGTAAATGAGCCTCGAGCTGATGTCTTCTTTCCCTCAGTGATCTTCACCACTAGGTTTAAGGTTAGTCCAGGAAGTAGGTCAGTGGGTTTTGCTTTTTGTCAAGGATTTTAGGGCTGTTTGCACCCAACCTGAATCATCACCTGCAGACCAGGAAGACATTTGCAGGACTCCAAGGGTGGCACCTAGGGACAGCCCTGAGAAACCCGACCGGTCTCCCAGAGGGGTTGGCAGGGTGTCCCTGCCTCTCCCTGTTTTCTGTCCCCTGAGCTCTATTTGTGAAAGGACAAAGTGAGAGAAATGCAAACAAAAATAAATAATTAAATCAGCAGCTTTAAAGTTCTCAGGAAGCTCAGATCCTGCATAAACAATAGGTCTGTGGGATTATTTAGCCAGTCAGTTTCCCAGCACAAAGAAAGTGAATAGAACTGTCTGCTGAAAGACACAGGAGGAAAATTTCTAAAGTAAGGCAAGTGAATAACATTCCTGAGGACTTGCTGCATCCTGTTTGCCAGTATCTTTTTGAGGATTTTTGCATCTATGATCATGAAGATTGGCCTGTGGTTCTCTTTTTTGGTTGGGTCTTTCTCTGATTTTGGTATCCGGGTAATACTTGCTTCCAGAAATGAATTTGAGAGTACTATTTCCCCTCAAATTTCATTAAAGAATTTCATCAGTGGTGGCATTAGAGCTACTCTAAATTTCTTGTAGAATTTGATAGTGAATCACCAGTACCTGGGCTTTTTTTGTTGGTAAGTTCTTAATTACATTTTTTATTTCATTGACTGTTATTGGATTATTTAGAATTTTTATATCTTCTTGACTTAGGTTTAGCAATTCCTGTGTATCTAGGAATCTATCTCAGGGATACAGGGATGGCTCAACATACACAAATCAATAAATGTAATACACTATATCAACAGAGCCAAAAGACAAAAACCATATGATCATCTCAATAGATACAGAAAAACCACTTAATAAATTCCAACATGCATTCATGATAAAAAGCCCTAAAGAAAATTGGAATAAAAGTTCTTTATCTCAATCTGGTAAAAGCCATCTATGACAAACCAAGAGAAAACATTATACTAAATGGCCAAAAACTGAAAGCTTTCACTTTAAAATCAGAAACAGACAAGGATGTCCACTATCAACACTCCTTGTCAATATAGTTCTGGACACATTAGCCAGAGCAATCAAACAAGAAAATGAAATAAAAAGAGTAAGAATAGGAAAAGTTATCATTATTTGCAGATGACATGATACTCTACACAGAAGGCCCCCAAAAACTCCACCAAAAGACCTCTAGATTTAATAACCAATTTGAGCAGTTTAGCTGGATACAAAGTCAACACTCAAAAATCAGCAGCATATTTGTACACTATGCACTAAGAGAAATTAGGGGAGCAATACCCTTCACAATAGCATGGGAGAAACAAAACACTTAGGAATCAGGACATAAAAGATCTATCCACTGAAAATTACAGTATCTACTAAAAATGAGATTGAAGAGGTTGTCATAAACCTGCAAGATATCACATGATCATGGGTAGGGAGAACCAACATAGTGAAATATGGCCATTTTCCATAGTGAAAATGGCCATACTTCCAAAATTGTTACACAGATTTAACGCCAACCCAAATACCATTACCTTACCTCACAGAAGTAGAAAAAAATTCTTAAAATTCATTTAAAACTGGAAGAGATCTAGAATAGCAAAAACAACCCTAGGCAACAAAGGCAGGATTGGGGGCAATATAATTCCTGACTTGAAGTAATACTATAAAACTGCTGTGATAAAAACAGAATTGTACTGGGAAAAAAATAAAGAACACCTGAGGATCAATGAAACAGATCAGAAAATGCAGAAACACCACCAAACAAGCACACTCAGCCACCTTGTCTTTGACAAAGGGTCCAAGAACGTTCACTGAAAGACAGCCAATAAACGGTGCTGGAAAACCTGGCTCTCTACATGCTGAACACTAACGCTAGACCCATGTCTCTCAGCATGTGCTAATGGATCAAAGTCCTAAATATTAAAGCAGAAACACTGGATCTTCTAAAAGAGAGAAGAGGTAGAAATCTTGAAGACATAGGAGTAGACAAAGATTTCATGAACAAAACCCAGATCTCACAGGAAATATTACAAAGAATCAACAACTAGGATCTCATCTCATGAAAAAGCTTTTGCACAGCAACAGAAATCACCAATAAAGTGAAAATCAGCCCATGCAGTGGGAAACAAATTTTAGCCACTTTCCCCTCAAAAAATGGATTTATATCTAGAACATAAAAGGATTTTTTTGAAAAGTCAGACCTTCCCAATTTAAAGACCCAATCCAAAAATGGGCATCTTAGGTGATACCTACTTCTTAGAAGAAGAAATAAAAGTGACAAACGAATATAAGAAAAAATATTTATCACTGGTCACTGAGAAATGCAAATTAAAACAACACTAAGATTCCATTTCACTCCAGAAGGAATGACTATCGTGAAGAAATCAACCAATAACAAATGCTGGCGGTGTTGTAGGGAAAAGGGGTCCTTCTCCACTGTTAGTGGGAGTGTAGACTGGTGTGACCACTGCAAAAATCAGTGCAGAGATTCCTCAAAAAACTAGGATTAGTGGACTCATTCGACCCAACTATTCCCCTTCTGAGTATTTTCCAGAAGAATTAAAGGTCTCACACCACAGTGATATATGTGAACCTACGTTTAATAGCAGCACAGTTTGTAATAGATAAATCTGGGAAACAACCCAAATGCCCATCAACTGAAGAATGGATAAAAAAGATGTGTTGTTTTATATAATGGAATACTACTCAGCCATAAAGAGGGATAAACTTGAGACATTTCTCAGGAAATGGATGACCCTTGAGACTATACTCTTAAATGAAATAAATCAAACACACATGTGTAAATATTGCATCATTTCTCTGTGTGAAATACCGAATGTGTAAATAAGACCAAAGTGTATAAAAGGTGCTGTGAAACCAAATACTGTTTAAAAGTAAGGAGAACTAGGGAAGGGAAAGGGGAAAAAAGGAAGGGAAAAGAACAAAGAAAACAATCTTTTAAAAGTACACAGCAAAATCAATAGGGCATGCATGTTTAAATATCACATTGTCTCTCTGGTGTGAGATACCGAAAGTGTAAATGAGGAACAAAATGTATAACAGATACTGGGAAATAGGAAGAAAATGTTCAAAAGGGAAGGGAACAAGGGAGAGGGGAGGGGAAAGGAAGAGAAAAGGAAATAGAAGGGAATAAATGGAAACAAAGCTTTTGTAAATAAAGAAGAAAAGAGGGGGTGAAGGGAGGGGAGAGGGTGGGAAAAGAGGAATCAAGATGTGTCATGTGCAGGCACAAACCCCTCTGATGAATGTGACTGTGTATGTCCATAATGTACAATAAAATTAACCAAAAATAAATAAAATACAGTAAAATGGTTGGACAGAGCATCTCGCATCCTGGCTGCCTCTTTCAGGTATCATTCTGAGCCCACAAGAGAGACAACTGCGCCTTCCCAAGACAGGGAGGGAGGCTAGGTCTCTCACACCTGGGGATCGATCGTCAGGCCCCCAACTACACTCTAACGAGGAAGGTCCCCTAGCAAGTATGCACCAGAGGGTTCTAGGCAGGAGAATACCGTGAACCGCTGCAGTGAGGTTTTATTGACTACCAAAGGTATACATTTAACGTGTGAAATGTGATCCTTTAATGCGGGCATCTGCAGATGGTGTGTGCATACATAGGTATGCACAAGGGCGATCAAGACAATAAATACACCAAGTTCTGCTCTGCGCTGCTAACAGATTAGCTTGCATTTTCTAGCACTAAAAGGAAGGGAAATCACACAATAGTTACTCTTCTGTTTATCTGCCTTCGTTAGCACAGCCCGGTTTTGTGAGGTTTTCTCGTTAGCACAGCCCGGTTTTGTGAGGTTTTCGCACGCCCTTGCAGCTACTGCTGAGACTCCAGGCTCTGGCTGTGGCTCCTCAGTTCCACAGGGGGAAGAACCGTGGTTTGTCTGTTCACCTCCTGACGGATGCCTGGATTCTTTCACGTTTGGCTCTCACCAGTAAAAGCGGCATGCGCCTTCGTATGAAAATACCCATGAGCCTCTGTTTGTTTAGGGTTCCAGGCCAGGATTCCAACATACCAAAGCTGTGGAGCTGCCACCCCCGACGGGCACGCTCACCCTCACCCCACCGAGCATCGACTCCGGACACAGGCACGCAGCGGGCCGGGTTTCCGTGGCCTCTTAATCTGGGTGCCTGCTCTTTGCTCCTCCCCTCATCTGCCTGGAGCTCAGCACCCCTGACCCCCAAAGCCCAGGGAATTCAGCGCCCCAAAGCTAAACCCTGCCTTGTGCAGGCAGCTGTGGAATGCGGCCGCCCCAGCCCAGGGGAGCCGGGAGGTGAAGGCAGAGAAATGCTCTTCCCCTAGCTGGAGAACTGTAAAACATCGCAGACAGCCTTCTGCCTGCCGGGCAGAGCACGCGTTTTAATGACAATTCACCTTCAGTGGTTTTTGACCTTGTTTCTATTATTCTTGACGGGAATGTTTTCCTTTCTCGGGATGTTTTGCTCCTTTCCACTTGGCATCTCTTCTGGAGAAGAAGCCATTATCAATAGACCACTTAAGAGGAGGAGCGGAAAATGAATTATCCTGACAGCCTCCAGCCCTTCTGGCCCCAGCTGTGAGGGACCTCAGCCTCACACCCTCAGGAAAGTGACCACTGGAGTCCTTAAACTGGAATCTCCATGGAAAGAAGAAAAGCGCTTTTATTTTGTGTTCTCCTGAGGTTAAAACATCTTTAAACGCATTCCATTCCTGGACTGCCACAACAGTGTTATTCCAAGCCCAATGCTTTCCACCACTCATAAATCATCACAAATTGCTGTCAACTTGTACCAGACATTGGTGTGCTTTAGGGGAAAGGAGTGTTCTCTACCTTTTATATTATTAAGAGTCTTTATAAACACCATCACTTACCTGATTACTTGACAGACCTCCTTGTGGAATATGCTCTATTTTTGAACTTTGTAAAATCCCAACTTTATTTTTCATAGTTTTAGAAAAATACCTAAAGGAACATTTTTCCAGGACTAGTATTATAGCCAAGAAAAAATGTGTTGCTAAAGTTATTAAAATCTGCCCTGTTTATGGGGATTACACCTTTCCACCTTTTTTTGTGTGTGTGTGTGGGTACCGGGGCTCAAAATCATGACCTCACACTTGGTAGGCAGGCACTTGTGCCACTGAGCTAAAATCCCCGGCCCTCCACCCATTTTCTTTAGAGCAAATTGTCATGTGAACAGTCACGTATCTTCAATCTTGGCTTAACCAGCTCTGAGAGAAAACCTCATTTAGATGAAAAGAAATGAAAGCAAAAGATGGGATAAGTATCCAGGGATATGAATTTTAACATTTCTCCTCATGTACATTGCAGAATAGAAATCAGGCTACAAATCTTCCTTGTAAAAATCTTTCTACTTAGATGATGACCTGACACAAAATCTGTGGAAGCAGCAATTGCTTAAACAAATATACAAATGACCTGGAAACGAGAAAAAGAAAAAAATAAATGTAAAACCCAGTTTTCTTGGATTATTTAGACTGATTGTGACTCCCGGACTTAGGGATTTCTCATTAGTTCCCAACGAGGCCCACAAATTACAAAATGACACCATGCAGGGAAAGCACATCTCCCCTCACCCACTCATCCAACCCCTAACACTAGTGGCCAGCATTCCAGCCCATGGAAATCGAGAAACCGAACCTCAGGGTCCACAGCAACAAAACACGCTGATTTTATTTTGATGGTGGAATGAATCTATGGGAGTCAAAGGGTTTGTCTATGAGCTTCGGGGTCAACTGGTTTAAGAAACTAGCGCAAGGGTGTCTGCAGTGAGAGACCCAGTGGCAGCATGACCAGGAAGCCGAGTCCCAGGAATGGACCGAGAAAGTCCAGCAGGGCTGCCGTCAGGATGTGCCCCCATCTCTGCACCAGTTCCCCTCCTTTGTTTGCTGTTCCTTTTTGAAACTTACATCATACCCCATGGCAGAGAACGTGGAGAACACAGACCACAGTAGAGAAAGCCGAGGTATTGCCTGCAACCCCTCCAAAGAAAAACATGCCATTCTGTCAAGCTTTGTGTTCTTTTTGTTTATTAACCATTTTCCAAAATTGCTTCTCACTTTACTAAAGAGTACCTTTACCCTTAATTTTTAAAAGATGCAAACACTCCTAATGCATGGATATAACGTGGGTTTAGCTCCCACTCAGCCTGATGCCTGCTGTTTATTCGCAGGTTTCTATTCTCAGAAACAGGACAGCAGAGAATTTCTCTGCTCACTGCATTCATATGAGGATGCTTGCTTTTCTGGGTCAATGGCATGTTAGGAAATGCATCTGTTTATTCTAAGATATTAGGGAAAACAAACACATCACCAACATCATCATCGTCGTCATCATCACAGTATGGGCTTTTTATACTTCCCTGGTTGCACACTGCACTAGGTGGGGTACAGAGGTGTGATCTGCTCTACTGAAACTGCCTTCAACTCTTGTTCAGCCATTTATCAGGGTTCCTGTGCTTTTCTTACTGATTTCTTTAAACACAGTATACACTAGATTTACCATTTCTCTTCAAACTTTGTTGCAAATGTTGTTCCAATGCCTTCAGTTGGAAACAAACTGGTTTTTACACGTATTTTATGTCTGGAAGTACCCGAGTAAAAAGCAGTCAAATCTGCCCTACCTTTACAGCTCTCTGCTTCGCTATTCGTTCTTCATGCAGCTGCCATAGCTGCACGCAGGACAGGCCACCTCAGACGCAGCACCAACAACGCAAGAGTGTGTTCTGGAAAAAGATTTTAAAAGCTTTCAAGAAGCTTGTCACGTTTCCTCTTTCTAAGCAATGTCCTTAGCTACGCGGTAGGTAGGCAGGGCTGCAGAGCGGTGACCACACGAGTGACCTGCATCTCACAGCCCATCCCTTCAGGCCTCTGGAGTTCCATGGTCCAAAGTAAATGCTCAGTATTAGATCCGTAGCTTTATGTACCCTTTCTAACCACTTGCTTAATATTTGCATCAACAAATATTTGCTGAATACCTGAATACCCACTCTGGACTTGTCAGATTCAAAGGCCTCCCAGTAGTAAGCAAGAGTACACCCTAAATTGACAAGGAAAACACTTGTCAGGCTCCTTTTCTTCCTCCATGTCTTTGTCGTCTGAGCCAGTAAGGTTATCAGTAGTATTAGGGTAAAATAAGGAGCAGTAAAGCATAGGTGTTTATTAGGAACACACACTAACAGGCATTAAATGCAAAGTAGAGGCAGCTGGGTCCTCCCTTGGACTTGGTACAAGAATAAGATTTCTGAAGCTTTTGCTCCCGGAGACAAGGAAGAGTCAGTGTGACTCATCTCTGAAACAGCGCCTGTCATCCTCGTCCAACTGCATTTCTCTAGGATTTAAAAACTGGATTTGGATTTGGCTTAGAAATATAATCAAAGATTGTCCACTGAAAGACAAGTTTTAAATCTCTAAGATCTTGAAAAAAGGCGGCCAAGAACCAAGAAACACAATCGCCAAAAAAACAGAAGCAGTTACTCACCCTGCCCAGGGTCAGCTCTGCTGGCCGTCTCATGGGCTCCCTTATAACTTTCTTGACGATGAAGACACCAGGGTGCACAGAGAAAGCAGAGAGATGGACTCAGCCCTGCTGTTTGTTAGTCTGGACCTTAAAATCCCATGGCGGCTGTCCGGTTCTCATTCTGTAAACTTCCTCATCCTCAAACCATCACAGATCCGATAGGTACTTTTTATCACGCTACTGGGCTGGAACCCAAGGACTTCTCACTAAGAGACAGCCCCAGAGTTGTTGTTTCATTTCATTAGACTGAGCTCAATCATGTGATCCTCCTGCCTCAGCCTCCCTCTTACAGGAGCTCACTGTATGCTTCCAGCTGCTGTATGCGGAGCCCCCACACCTCCTCTGCTCCCCAGAAGGCTGTGCACATGCAGCCCCCTCGTTTCCCTGCGTGGCTCTTGGACAAACCCCTTGCAGCGGAATGGAAGCAGACAAATATTATCTCTTAGTCTCTCCCTCTTCTTTTTTTAAATTTTATTTTAAAGATAATAAAACCCAACAAAACAACAGAATAAAGTCAATTGACACAAAGCAGTGATATTGGTACAGAATTTTGAAGCAGGACAGTAGGAGTCCCTCCATCCGAGCCAGTGCACAGTCCTCCTGCCTCGCAGGATGGCTTTTCTGCACTCAGTGACTTCGAAACTCTGTCCCTTCGAATTCCTTCCCCCTTCTCTTCCTTCAGGCTGAAAGTCTTACCGCCCTGTCCTGACCCTGCCTAATTCCTCTCCTCTATTACTGAGTGCAGTCTTCACTCATGACATTCTAGAAAGGATCAAACTCTGAATCTCATAGTGACAATGAAGGAAGTGCTTATGGGCCTTTTCTTTGCTTGTATTTTCTCTCTTGAATGCACATAAGAACAAGGTTATTATTGTAAGTGTGCACTAATACAAACAAAATAAGAACTGGAAAAAGAAGATAGAAACAGGGTGCGATGTTGTAGAAGACATGCATGCTCCTTTCCTTTCTGGTAGGGTTCAGAGCTCGTCTGACACTCGTTTTCCCGTGGGAGAGAACAGTGAAGCCGACCAGAGCTCACTGGCACCCGGCTTTCCCTCGGCATTTGAAAAGGCAAGGCTCCTTCTTCCTCTGCACAGCAACAAGGCCACACCCTGGACACCAGCAGCACGCAAAGAGACCTATGTCCCTCGGAACTCACACACTGGAAACCAGGGGGAGACTCCAGAGGCTCTCCTCCACCACGCCCACCCAGCAGGTCTCCTGCCGCCAGCAGAGAGGCCCTGGGCTGCCTCCACCAGCCGCGAAGCTGCCTTTGGCGTTGGCAAGTGTGATGGTTTATATCCAGGCGTCAAACCCTCACGTGCTCAAAGGTGGGACTTCTGAAAAGTGATGGGATTGTGGGGTGACTGGCTAGCAGGCTTGCTGTTAGAAGACGGGTCCTGGTCAGGGGGGACAGTGTTCAGCCTTCCTCACGGCTCCTCCCTCCACTCTCTTGGCTTCCAGTCCACTATGAGGTGAGCAGATCTCCCCGCTCCATGCTCCTCCTGCCTCGGAAACAGCCTACCCTGGAGAGAAGCGTGAGCCACAATAGACCTCTCCTCCTTTAAGCTGTGAGTGCTGGGTATTGTGCCCCAATGACCAAAAGAGTGACTGAGATAGCATTTTTGTGATACCTGATACTATGACAAAACGGTGTGCTGTAGTGCAGAAAGATGGTGAGAAATGTTCTATAGCTGAGCTGTATCACTTACATTTGAGAAAAATTATTTGTGACTGTTTTCATTGATTAATTTTTCCAGTTCCTAACCAATGAACTTACATAACAACCAATGAACTTAAATAACAACCAATGAACTTAAATAACAACCACTTCAGTGAATTAATATGGCAAATAAATAGACTACATGGTCAAAATGTATTTCACTCTCATTACTTCCCTTCTTGGTTCCATCTTGCCTTTGCCACTTTTTTCATTCTTTCTCTTATGCATGTCTCTTTCTTGGTCCCTCATGCCTTCTGCAAACAGTGACTGCTCAGTGAACATGACTATCTCTTTCCTGGCTGGCTAAGAACAATCCCAAGGGTAAATACTATAGCCCTCTTGCCCTCTCCCCACCCCCATCTTCCCTCTCCTCTCCTGCTTTAGGACACTACTGTGTCCCAGGGTTATAACCTCCATTCTTTTTCCTGCTTTGCTGCGGTCCGAGGACTCAGCCTGACAGTGTTGGGGAGTTGAGAGAGGGCTTTCATCTCTCAGGGTCTCCTGGTTTTCTCAGCTGCACCCTCAAACTCTCCTTATACTTCAAAGGCAGCAGCCCCATTTCTATAAAAGTTTTCTTTCTGCCATGATCAGAAGCAATCAGAAGACTACCAAAGTCTTTGGCAAAGGAAAACTACAATAAGCTTATAGCCACAGCCTAGACCCCTGTTGCCATCTCTAAATCAGTCATGGGCTCAAAGGAGCAAGATTTTTAAATGCTTTGCAAATGACTTGGCCTGGCTGGTTTTGCTGGTGCTGTGTACCGGGGTCATATCCAAGAGCCGAGCTGGGTGCTATGTGCTTCAGCCTGTGCCTCAGCCCCTGCTCCTGAGGGCCTCCTCCATTCTTACCCAATTTACCCAGCTCCTGGTAAAAATCAATAATTTTCTCCTCTAGGTATCAGTGCTAGGTTCAACTGTGGCCTCTCTAAGCAGGCTATATTTGATTCTACTCTTCAAAGTCCTCGATCAACCATGTGAGTGTTTGGAAAGCTCTTCGGCCCCATTTGCCCCAGGACAAAGCCCACCTTAGCGCTGATGCTGGCAGATGAGCCCAATGTGAAACCGGAACCTGCTAAACTTGAGCAGATTGCAGTGTGGGCTCAGAAGCCATCTGCACCGAAGCTGGCTTGTCCTGACTCTTGAGAGTGATAGCCAGGGCTTCAACAACTGAGTCAGTCAGCTATCACCTTAGCTGTAACAGGTAAGTCTGACTTTAAATTAGTGACATTAAAATAATGGGAATGTATGCAGTAGCCAATGCTTTTAATTACTCGATTTATTGCTATTTTCTGTTCTCATGGGATTTTCTGCAGGTCATGGGTCCATGTGGTGAGAAATCTGTGTAATGACTCACCACTGCATTGATTTTCCCACCTTTGCATCCAGGGATGTTGGCCAGGGTGCACCTTTACAGTGTGAGAATCAGGAGGCATTAAAGATGAATCTCTGGGCCCCTGCAGCCAGGCGCCACCAATGCACCAGCACACAGCTGGTGCCCTAGGATCCAGGGCCTTCCGGCTGTGGTCAGCAAACAGGAAGCCATGAAAGAAGGCATGGGGCAGAAAGAATGCTCACAGACGCTTCCCCAGGACCCCCAATCTTCCTGCTCCCCTCCTGCACAGGACCGTAAACCTCCCCTTCGCACAGTGTACACGATGCCTTACTCTCTGCCACAGAACCCGGCCTCATTTTCTTCAGCCAAGGACCTCAGCCACAGGAAGCCTGGTTCCAGGGTGGGTTTCTGGTCCACATTGGGCCAGCTGTGGGCACTGAGGCTGCCTTGGGGGACATGCACTGGAGTAACCAGGAAACCCGGCCTCCATTCCTGCCAGGCACAGACAGAGGAGGGGACAGCCCCAAAGTCACCAAGTACCACTTCCCAACCAGTAATAGAAGCCACAGTCCAAGAATGAAAAGAAAAGAGAACCCAGAATTCATGCAAGAAATATCAGCTCCTGGGTTTCAAAGATGGCAGACCTAGAGGTAGCAGGATACAGAGCCTCTCTGAGAGAGACAGCTCAAATGCCAGAATAGAACACCCTGGAGAGACCCAAACAGAGGGAGATGGGCTCTCTCAACCCAGGAAGAAACTGAAGGGAAAGAAACTGCTCAAACACGAGGTCCAGGGGCTACCATTAGAGAAGCGAAGATTGGCAAGCACTGCACTGTCGCTGAGCCACCTGAATTCCTGCCTGAGATCCACTTGAGCCACTGAACCTGCGCCGAAGTGACTGGCTTGAGTGGACGGAGCATGGAGCTGAGCAGCCCTGTGTGCGGCTCGCCCAGAGCTGGCCCTGCACCTGACCCACCCAGAGGCATCGTGAATTCGCGCCGCAGCTGCACTGAGGTCAGAGGTCGGGGAGCCCAGTAGTTCTTGGGGCTGGGGACCGGCATCAACACGCGGTGAGTGATGGGAATGGGACCCTCTCATGGGAAAGGGGCAACCAAAGACGACATATTGGAGTTGGGCAGGAAAGCCCTGGCTCTGTAAGGAAGCGGCTTCAGTTGGTTGCTCCCCTCGCAGAGTGGATTGGTGGGATCTTCTTGGACTGGGCTGGGACCCAGTGGGTCATCGCAAATCAATTGGTTCCCTGAGGGCGGTGCACATTGACGCAGTGAAGGCCCATGAAGGTTGACTGGCCCGGAGGGGAGGAGCCAGCATATACTACCCTTGCTTGGACTTCATGCTCTGATAGCAGACGGCAGAGAACAGAAGCCCCTAGCTTACGTGCTCCAGAAGAACCCTAACCAACAAGAAAAGGGGCTGGGAATTACACTATACACTTGTATGGAAGGAACCAAAAACACGATGAGAGAGAGAAATAGGAAAAAGCCCCCAACCCCCAACCCCGAGAATACTGATCCAGGAGAGGTAAATATAAAAGAGATTGAGGGTAACAAACAGGCAACATCAAACACAGCGTCAGTGGACATAAAGAGATATCTTTGGGACCTCGTAAATGAGATCAAAACTGAAATATTAATTCGAGTTAAACAAGAGATAAGTAGATTAGTAAAAGAAAGGCTGGGCATCTCTCAAAAAGACACACACAGAAGAATGGAGGAACACCAAAGGAGAGAAATGTTCCATGAAGAATATAAAGCAAACCTAGAATTCATGAAGCAGATTCGAAGAGATTACTAGGAAACTAAAGACTCCATAGAAAGTTGGCAAAACAGCTTCAACAAAACCAAAGATAGACTATCAAAAATTGAACACAAGCTTGCAATGTGTGATCATGAAAGGGAAGGTCTCTTAAAAATAACAAGGGAGCAGGCAGTAACAATTGGAAGGCTAGAGGACGACAAGAGGGTCTATAACTTAAGAATAAAGCATGTGAATGAAGAATCAGGAGTCAAAACAGAAGAATTGCAAAGACTATTCACAGAAATGATTAAGGAAAACTTCCCAAATATAGAAAAAGTAAATGATATGCAGAAGTATGAAGCATATAGAACTCCAGCCACCTACAACCAAAACAAAGCTAAACCCAGACATATAATAATCAAGATCCCAGACATTCAATATAAGAGAAGAATTTTAAAAGCCATCAGAGAAAAGAAACAGATCACCTATAAAGGAAAAACCATCAAAATCATGGCAGATTTCTTGACACAGACCATCAATTCAAGAAGAGCTTGGAGTGAAATAATTCAAGCCCTGAAGGAGAACAACCTCCAGCCCAGATTGATGTATCCTGCAAAACTCTCTCTGGAAATTAATGGAGAAGCAAGATGCTTCCATGACAAAGTGGAACTGGGAGAATTTGTGACCACCAATCCAACCCTACAAAAAATACTAAAGGACATTTTAGAAAGAGAGAAAAACAATACGAGCATTTCAGGAACAGTGGCAGAGAGGCCTCAGTGAACGAGGCAGACAGTGGCATGGAAGAGAAAAATAGATTTCAATGGCAGAAAAATAGAATAGCAGAAATGAGGCAGAGAAGATTGCCTATAATCTCTAGTATAGAAGGCCTCAAAATACTAACAGAGAGAAACACAGGCAGAGTAGATCAGGAGATAGGGCCCATTGAGATGCTCTATATAAAGAGGCAGTGGGACCCAAAATAAGCAGTGCACCCTATGGGAGTGAAAGGGGAGGAATTGTCTAAAAAAGGAAGGCAGAGGATATTGTTAATAGGTTAACAAGATTTAAAACCTACGTTATTCTCATCACTCTGCTTGGATGGATTACATGCTGTTTCAGTTTGTCTACTTACACTAGACTTGAGGACAAGGTCAGCTATCCCAAAAATAAGAGGACATAATATGGTAATCATCCCTAATTTCCTATCAACTTAATCAGAAGCCCTGTATACTTATACAGTCTTATTATGACTGATCTTATTTGAATCTGGTTTGTTACAGTGCTATCTGGTATTGAGTGATTTTATTCAAATCTGTTATGATTGATAGCATCAAGTCTAAGACTATAGGCAACTACACTGAAGATGACAAGATTCACTAAGATACCCACTCTGGTTTGATTATTACCTGCTTTTGAATCTTATACTGTCTCTAATGCTTTGTTTTTATTAAGGTTGTTATATACTGCTGAGACATCATGGTAACCATTGTAGAACACCTTGTATTGTGGTTTTATGTGACTTTTTGCTTCATGCTTCTAGGAATTGTTTTGTTTTGTCTTGCTTTGTTTTGTTTTGTCTTGCTTTGTTTTGTTTTTCCAATACAAAAAATATAGATATACATGTAGAAACTTATGCATGTGTAGAGCTTATAAACAGTTTATGAGA
Organism: Dolichotis patagonum; assembly: GCA_004027295.1. Classification (NCBI taxonomy): domain Eukaryota; kingdom Metazoa; phylum Chordata; class Mammalia; order Rodentia; family Caviidae; genus Dolichotis; species Dolichotis patagonum. The sequence continues at coordinate 17,012 of PVJX010030787.1, forward strand.
ACCAACTATTCAAACATGAATAGTTGTTCATGTTTAAATGAACAACTATTTTGAAGAAAAAGAGACACTACAGTACCCACTGCTGACTCTGTAATGTGCCAATGTGAAATCCAGCAATACTATCATTCTTTGTTCAAAGTGGTTTTAGCTTGTTTTGTTTTGTTTAAGTTAAACACACATGAAAGCATGGACAGCTGTTTTGAAGAGACTGAGAGACACTATGACACCCATTCTTGGCTTCCCTATTGTCAGGTCTTGAAGACCTGAAATGCCCTCCTCGTCCTGCTTAGATCAGTTCCATACTATGTTGTTTCGTGTGAATTCCCTGTATGTGAAAATATGGACAACTATTGGGAAGAAAACAAGAGTCAATATGATAGAGAATGAATATCTCCGATTGTCTAGCTTTGAAATTTATGTCTCTTACATTGCTTTCTGGTGACCTGCTTTGTTCTGTTTTGTTGTGTTTAATTTTACCCTTTTGATATAACTGCATGTATATCTGAGTGTGTAAAATGGATGACCATATTGCTGCTTCTGTCAGATTGTGGAGCAGAACTGTTAACAGTCTCACTGTTTGAATGTCTACTTTGCATGTTTTAATTTTGTAATTTGAACAACTATTTCCAAGATGTCAGTATGTAATTTTTCAAGTAATGATTTCTTAGTGGTTTTTTGTTGTTGTTGTTGTTATTGTTTGGTTCTTTTCCTTTTTTCCTTGGACTTTTGTATTGTTGCTACCATTTATTTTGTTTTGTTTGTTTTTTTTCTCTTTAAATAAAATTAAAAGTAAGCAAAAAAAAAAAAAAGAAAGAAAGAAAGAAAGATCAGCTCCTGGACCAGGCCTTGTCTTAAACACTAACCTTTAGCTTAATCAGTGAAATTTCCTTTGTCAAAGTCGGACTGAAATTTACTCTCATGTACTTGAAAAGAAAAATTCCTTCCTGACACATGACCTGGCGTTAATATCTTGAGATGCGGAACTGCGAAAGTAAATGGATAGTAGCTGCTCTTCTGCTCCTACTCGGCCGGGCTCCCTAACCGGGCAGCAAGCGCCAGGCAGGCCGAAGGGCTCCCTCCACACGTTCTGGTCTGCAGACACCAAATGGTGCACCCCACGGGCAGGCAGCAAGTCAGCAGTGCTTGACCTGGGTCTGAGTAACTGAATTGGTGAGTAAATCAGGGAGGAATTGTGCAAGAGGAGGAGTAAATCAGGGTAAATTCCTCCTCCCGACCTTGGCCAAGCAGCCAATTTGAGGCCATCTGTTGTCACTTGTGAAAGCCCCACAGGAAAGAAAAATAATAATAAATGAAGCTACAAGCTTCACAGTCTCCCAGTGCAGTCTCTCAGCCCCGGAAGGTTGTCATTTTCTGCTGGGACGCAGTGAGAATCAGCCTCCTCGGCCTTTGAGTCGGCACAACACTAAGGAGTGTCCTTCCCTGTTGTCAGGAGGCCAGGTACCCAGGGAAGATTTAAGCTGTGTGGAGAATGTGCCTGCCAAAGAAACAGATCATCACTCAAGGCATCCATCGCTCATTGTCTCCCCTGGGAGTTTAGGTTGTCCCTAACAGCAGAAGAGAGGACATCACACGTGACAGTCCCAGAACTGTGCGGTCCTGGGGCACAAAGGAAACTGGCTCCCAGTGACTCTAACAAGGGGCCAGAGGAGAACACCAGCTGGTCACTGTGGGTGGCACTGGGCCCCATTTCAGGGTAGAAAGACCTCTGAATCGGTACAGAAAGGGTGCTCCCTGCACCTGAGCCCCACAGCCAGGTCACTGTCCAAGGTAGGGGTGCTCCTCCGCCTATGCGAACTAAACTCCAGCGCCCCTTGGGAGAAGGAAATCTCCAGACCGGTGAGGACCTGAAGGAGCTCTGTGCTTCCTGCTGCGTTTGCAGTGCTGAAACAGGACCTGGTGCATAGCAGATGCCCAAGGAACTCTAGGGAGAATGAGCGGCCTCGTAAATCAGAAGCTGAAACAGCCTGCTGAGAAGTAAGGGTTTTCTTTTCAAATTAAAACAAGACTGAACCACAGTGTAACTGTGTAATCATCAGCCATTTGTTGAATATTCTGCCCTTTCCCTTCCCCATAAAGAACAAGAAGCCATCCGTGACAGTCCAATTTTTTCAAAAGCTGCTAAGTTTCTCAAAAGACGCACAGGTTATGAAGTGTTAGGTTGAAGACTCAATACAGAAGCCAAGTATGGGAGGCATTTCAATAAAAATTAAACAGTGGTCTCAGTTGTCTTTCTACTGACTAAATGGGCAAAGTTCTATTTCTTCTTTTTTCCTTTCTTTATTTAGCTTTAGTTTTTGGTCTCACACCTACTAGCAATTACGCATTGACCAATTTTCTATTTCTATCAGCTTTCATAATTATTAGCCAACCATCCCCAAACGAAACCCCCATTTCCGACACTTTAGTTTTTGCCTTCAGAAGCAGACTTTTTCAAGATAAAAATAGACACACCGGCTGATGTTTACTAAGATGTCGGTTTGCGCTCCTCCGGGCCAGTCCCTCTCAGCCGCGGTGACCTCACGGAGAACCGGGCTCCCCTCGGTCTCCTCATCGTCCCCTGCGAGCCGCCTCTCTCCCGCAGGGTCTCTCCTCCCATCTTTAAAAGCGACTCTGTAGCTTTAACAGCCAGACCTGGCCGGAGGTTCCTCTCCAAACTTGTGCCCCGCTTCCAAGTGACGAAAGCGGCTGTAACTTGAGCGCCGCCCGGGATCTCTTTAGCCAAAGGCAGAGCGCGCATTCCCACCCGCAGAAGTCGCGCAGCCTGGGAGGCGCGAGCCCCCTTCTCTGTCCCTCTCCCTGTCCCTCTCCCTCTGGCAGCTCCTCACCGCTGCGGCCCCGGGGAGCCGGGCGAGGCTGGCAAGGAGGCAGAGGCGGCGCGGTGCAGGGTCCCGGCCCTGAGACCCATGTCGCCCGCTGGGGCGCGGGGACCAGGCAGCGTCCGGCCGGAGGGGACCGCGCAGGACGCAGGCTCAGGGCGCCGCTGACCCGGGGGCCCCTTTCCTTCTCCGGCGCGCCCTGGTCACCCCGCGCGCGTCCACGATGCTGTGGGCCACGCTCCTCTGGACGGGCTTCCTCTGCCACCTGTGCCACGGCTACTTCGACGGCCCCCTGTACCCCGAGATGTCCAACGGGACGCTGCACCACTACTTCGTGCCGGACGGGGACTACGAGGAGAACGACGACCCCGAGAAGTGCCAGCTGCTGTTCCGCGTGAGCGAGCGCCAGCGCTGCGCCCAGGGCGCGGGGAGCCCGGCCGCCGACGCGCTGCGCCTGAGCCTGCGCGAGGAGTTCACGGTGCTGGGCCGCCAGGTGGAGGACTCGGGCCGCGTGCTGGAGGGCATCAGCAAGAGCATCTCCTACGACCTGGACGGCGAGGAGAGCTACGGCAAGTACCTGCGCCGCGAGTCGCACCAGATCGGGGACGCCTACTCCCACTCGGACAAGTCCCTCACCGAGCTGGAGAGCAAGTTCCGGCAGGGCCAGGAGCAGGACAGCCGGCAGGAGGGCCGGCTGCACGAGGACTTCCTGGGCATGCTCGTGCACACCCGCTCGCTGCTCCGGGAGACGCTGGCCATCTCCGCGGGGCTGAGGGACAAATACGAGCTGCTGGCGCTCACCATCCGCAGCCACGGCACGCGGCTGGGCCGGCTGAAGAACGATTACCTGAAAGTGTAGGGGCCGGCTGGCCGCGGGGACCCGATCGCAGCCTGCGCCTGCCTGCGGGGGGGAGGGGAGGCAGACCAGGCCGGGCTCTCGTCCCCTGAGGCTTGTTATGTTTGCATTATCCAGAGTTGCACTTTGAGGATGGCTCCGCGGTCGTTGGAAAAGGGACAGTGGCGAGGGCCGGTGGTTGTGCTTTTGAACGTTATTTATGGGCCCACGCTAGATGTGTGCATCTGTCACCTGTCCCGTGACACCTCCTGTCTTTCCCAGGGAGGGCTCCCTCACCCTGCAGACACAGGGCTCCAGCCTCCTGGGAAGCAGCAGCGGGACTGGCGATCCCCTGGCCTGGAGACCCGGGGTCCGCAGGACTCAGGCAGCCCTCCCTGCTTTGCAAAGGACGTCCAGCCCCTGCCCGTGGCCCGGCTTGTTCTCTTTCGCTCTCTTATTTATTAAGCGCTGCTGTTGTTTCTCCCAGGAGTCAAGCTGAGGAGCCCCGTGCCGGCTGCCTTTGCAGTCAGGAGGTTCCCCTGGGGAACGGGGCGGGGGCGCATTTCTGTAGTCTGAGCTCTGCAGCTTCGCAGTGGTCACCCGTGACTGCCCAGACGAGGACGGCGGCATCTGTCCGGGTCTGGGCCTCCTCACCTGTGCCATGGTCGCTTACAAAGGAGCAGACAGTGTCAGGACCGCGCCCCTCCCCCCAGGCCTGTGATTCCCGTCACTAATGTGTCCTTCCTCAGGGGGGAAGGGGGCTCTTTTTGCTTCTTGTGATCTTGTATTTCAAGGAGGGGCAATTCTAATTCAAACAACTCCTTATCTAAGTTTTGTTATTCAGACAATAAATATGTTTTCGGAGAATACTGGCTCATGTTTTAATTTACATCAGTAAATTTCCTGTGTCAGAGCAGGGCTCCCTGTGCAAGGCAGAGAGGAGCCTGGGATTTGTCACCTTACCCGGAGTCCCTGAGAAAGACTGAAAACAGAGAGCTGTATATTCTTAGCCACCCTCCCCTCCCTGCATACCCTTCCTGTCCTCACCAGGAAAAAACAAAACCTAGCCCGCCCAAACT